>LBNU01010638.1:8503-112744 GCA_014162995.1 Artemisia annua
ATATTCAACAAAAATGAAGATATTATTTTTTGTGGGTTGGGTTAACTTAGTACTAAACATTAGTTAGTGATTTTAACAAAAACATATTTAAGAAAAAGATGGGGATTTTCTTTTATAGTTGGTTGAATCCAAGAATGAAATTGAATGTTGGTTATCTCAGATCTAATTACAGGGAGAAATAAACTAAAAAGCCACCCACCCACAACCACAACATGAACATTTAACAAAAAAAATAAAAATAAAAAACATGTTTTTTGAGAAATCTTTCTTTACCTGACATTGTTTGTGTTTGAGACAGCAAAACTAAAAACCCAGCAGAAAATATTACAGTAGTATAAAAGTAACACCATATGTATAGTAGCAATAGCAAGAGTTGATTATGTGCAAATGACGTTTGAATATGATTATGAAGAAGAAAATAAAAGAAAGTTAACCTTTTTATTAAGTAACATCAAATGACCTCCATCTCCATGGCCTTCTTCTCAATTAAGTTTGTTACTTGCTTCATAAAAATTAAAAAGTGAATGGAAAAAAGGGTGGGTTGCTTTGCTTCTTTTTACCCTCAAGTCTTTCTCACTCCTTCACTTTCCTTGTAAATATCGAATCCCTCCCTCCCTCCCTCCCAATGTTTATTACTACGTACTTTATCCTCTAAATAAAGCTTACTAATCTTCATAAACCAATGATCATTTTGATTCATTCTAACAAACTACACTAGTATTCAAGTAGAAATTTTGAATGTTCTTATTGACATTTGATTTCCATGGTCCATGTTATTACGAGTACAATGTGAATCACAACTTACGAACCCATTTTTCAAAGAGATAAATAGACGAGGTTTTAGTCACAACGATTACTTGACTAAAATGTATGCTACTGTATCAAGATCGGTTTCGACAATTTCTCAAGTCACTTGTAAATATATACTAGTGAGGTTTGAATATTAAACTTATTGCCAAAGGATCAAGTGTTTTACAAATGATTTCAGACTACATTAACAATGTCAAAACCATACTAAGTATTGCTAAATTTAAAAACTGTCCATGGTAAATGAATTTCAAAAAATAACTTGGACGATATGCGAGTTCCTTGCTTGAAACAAAACTTCGACATAATTCATTTCGGCTATAATGTAGGTCTAAAACCACATTCGAAATTTCGAACTACTAACATATGTACTCTTACTTTCAAAAAAGCTAAGCAAATGTGGTTCTTCTAGGTACTTAGATAGGACAATATTGAACATGATGGTAACAAGTGTATTTGCAATACAAAATAGGAGACACGTAGAATCACAATCAAGTGAGTTTAAAAAAGTAAAAGTTGAATAATGTAAAAAGTAAAATTTTCAGGGACTAAATATAGAACTCACACTCGATCACCTCTACCTGCTATTGTGATAGAGAAAAGTGGGGCCAGGACAGTCACTCACTGTGTTGTCAACATTATGGGACGTGTATTACACGTTAGTCGATAAGCGCGTTGGTCAGTGCAAAGTCATGATATGAAAGGACGGCGGCACGACAAAACTCCGTTACCTATTTTTCCTGTTTTTTAATTATTTATTTAGGGAGGTGGGAGTGGGCACGGGAAGGCACGTGAGTAAAGCCTTCATCCACGGGAACATCGCCGCCGGGGTACCTTCACGCGCGGGATCCATCATTTACTAGAAACTTTCACGCACGGGATCCTTTTTATTTTTTGAACGTTGCATGTGTTTTTTTGAAGTGAGTGAGTGAAGGGTGAGTGAAGTGATGCCTCTAAAAATATGAGTGAGTGATGGAAAAAGTGGGTGAATGATGTGGCATTGGTTGGGGTGAGTGATGGGAGAGAGAATGGATGAACGACTCCCTCCCCTTAATTATTTAATAAAAAACCTACGGCGGTAAAAAGTTTTTGGGTAGTAAAAATTGATGACTTTTTTCCTGTCGTTATTAAAAAAGCTAAACCGGTCTACACTCTGTATAGCTCATTTGTTTTTACTTCCCAAGGGTCTTTTCTTCATATCACTTAAAAGTTAACAATATTTCAACCTACTTTTCTTTTTTTATTAAAAAACTAATTTACGTAGATCTGACTCTAAAACCAATGCTTTCCCAAGATTTGTACAGGTTCTTTTTACGTGCTCTTTATTACTCGTATTTTTAATTGCCCATGATTATTACTATATATATAATTTATCATAAAATACGACGTCGCTCTACTTAGCTACCGGGTCGTTTGTTTTTTTCGTGGCCCATAAATGCAGCCCTTAAGGTCCGTTTCAGTGGCCCAGTAACAATGTCGGTTCCCCTTTGTTTTTTCCAGTAAAAAAAATCGCAGGCACTTTCTACCAAATTCCAGAAACCCCTCATCACCCACACCAAAAAACGCACACACAATTGGAGTAATAATCCCAGCAATCGTAAATGATGATCCATGTTTGGCCCATCCAAAATTCCACCGCCTTAGTAGATGTGCGTCTTTGTTTATCTCAAGAAATACTCGGTATAACGCACAACAGGGGACCAGCTACTCCACCGCCTCTCCTTTTCATTGTTATCAAAAAACCATCGTCAACGGTTCTCTCAAAAAAACAGGTTGATGGTGTCATAGAACCTAATAGGGAGGAATCAAGTGAAGTCGGGTTGTATGGGGTTGGCAACAATCAAAACCAAACTAAGGTTGGTGTCTTTTATTTTTGTAATTTTTTTAATTTTCGTTAATTTTAGATTATGTTTATGTTTAATTTGGGGTTTATTTTTTTGTTTGTGTTTGGTTAGTACCACAGCCGGAGCCGGACCACCACCACAGGCGGACCACAAGTAACGGCGGTGATTTTATCACCTCCCGTTTGATTTCGTGAACTGTCGCCGTAAAGTGCGGGTTATAATAAAACTGGTAAGTTCTTTTTATTTGATTTGTTTGAATGAGTATTTTGAATTAGGGTACTTTTTGCTGTTTTGTTGGGGGTGTTTGGATGAACTTATTATCCCAGCTTATTAGCTTATTTGATTTTGCTTATGGCTTAGGGTAGTTTCGTTAAGTGGCCTGCTGTAAAGTGTGTCGGGAAGGATAACGATGCCATTTTTTTTCAAACCCTGCATTCGTATGTAAAGTATAACCTCAGTAAGTGTTTTGTTCATATATTACTTAAGCTACTTCATTAGCCTTTGTTTTTAGTCCGTTAAATTTTTTTTCAGTGATTCGAGATTTTTTGTTTTTTTATCACAGATGTTTACTAATGTTACCAAATACTTTGGCTTATGTAAAAAAAAATCCATTCTTTCACAGGTATAGGTTTGCAATCGAATAATGAATGTAGCGTTCAAAAGTTACTCCATATGCAAGATAATTCGTCAGTTAAAGGTGCAGGTTTAATTTTCTTCATAACTTACCGTGGTCATATTATTTTATTGTGAACCAGTAATTTTGAATGCCGGTTACTCTTGGACAATGCAGAAGGCTACATTGAAGGCCCAACGTGCATACCAACGGTTGCCCTGAATAGTAAACGCGCAAGAATAACCCCGACAGGTGACTTCGCCAGCAGAAGGTGCGGCCTTAGCTTTTTTTTTTTTTTTTTTTACTGTAGCTGGCAGATGACTTTATCAGGACTCAACTAATTTTCAATATTATTTATCAATAGTCAGTAATTCTGAATAATGGTTACTTTTGGAAAGTGTAGGCGGGCACGTTGAAGACCAGATGCACACACCAATGGTTGGCCCGAACAGTAAACTTACAGGAATTAAGCCGGCAGGTGATTTATTTACTTATACGTATTCTGTATTCCGATGCAATTTAGTTTTAGTTTTGCTACAAATACAAGTGCCGTGTATTTTTCCTTCGTTTTCCATGTATTTTTCCTTCTGATAATCATTGGTTTTCCATGTATTTTTCCTTTTGTGTAGTCCACACTTTTTCCTTTATTCTTATTGGATCTTATTTTAATGTATTGCTACTTATTATTTTTACACTTGCCACTGATCAGGCTAATAGTAATTCCCGGAGTACAACTACAAATACCGGAAGACAAATGGGTCACGTACAAGGTTCAGTCCCTACTCTTTAATCTAATTGTTTATTCTAATCGGTTCTTATTTTAGCATATTGTGGCTTATTATTGTTGCAGCTGCGGGTGACTAGCCCTTAACTATTTTCACTGTCAATGATTTAATTAATCTAAAAACATGTCAGCAAGTTGTGCATTTTAGTTTGTTTCTACTAAATGATCGCCAATTTGTTGAAGGTTTTGAATACCATGGAACGTTGTTGAGAAATGGAACAGATGACTATAACAGTTATGTTTCTAAACACCAGATATGTGTCATGCTTCAGAGTCCGTTAGTAGCTCACTTATTTTGACAGGTTTTTATGTGCAGGACACATACGACTATTGCAGCGTACTTCTTTGGGAAAGGGGCTACGAGGCCACTTGCGTAGAGTGTAGTTTTAGTGTCAGCTGCAATAGTAAAATCTGGTACTTAATATTATTTTCCGTAAAGATTGTTCTGTCGGGTCACCGTTTCTGGAAAGGTAATCACTGTCTCGATTTATAATATACCAATATTTATGGCTTATGTTACTTAATATTTGTAGCTTATGTTACTGGTATAGGTTACATAGTTTTGTTATGTTGGCTCTTATGTGGCAAAGACCATAGTTTGATACTAATATTTCTACAAACTAAAGCTTATGTGTTTCAAATCATCTCATCCAGTTTTGCTTCATTGTTTTAGGTGTGTTTCGTTGCTACAGCAAGGTTATATTCAGATGCTTTAATATCAGCTCATCTGCAACAGTTTTTAAGTAGCAGCGGAGACCGAGCTGCGGTTAGGAATTGGAGGTGCGTTGAAAGAATGTTGATAAGTGAAGTTGAAATATCGTTCTACTTGAAAGGTACGGGCTAAGCGCCACATAATATTTTGAATTGATTACCTTGCAAGTTATTGTTGTATTTGCTGAAGCTTTTATTCATTAATGTTTCATTGTAATATTTAGAAAAAAATACTGTGCAATAATTAACAACATAAAACAACGCTCCGCCGCAACGCGGCGGGCCGTTGCCCAACTCGTTTATTCTAATTTAAGGTAACACATGAGATTGTCCGAGATTAAAGAGTCGTTTGTTTGGAGGGTATATGAATAAAACGATGACATTAATAGTCATTTCAAGTGTTCGTTCAGTCAAAGATTTATTGTTAAGATATGATTTCAACAATCATAGATGTAAAGCAATATCTCATAATACGCACAACAATATGTATTTTTCCCTCTCACATCTTTGAAACTAGATAAACACCATTTTCAATAGAGCTTTTAACTGTTGAGCTTAACTAACATCTATGCCTAATTATAAAGAGCTTTAATACCCTATAGGACGATCTCACATCAGTTGTTGCCTAGAGAGATGTTGGGTTACAAAGTAAACTTGCGTCTTACAATAACATAGCATGTTTTAAGACCAACCTTGGTGGTTGCCAAGAAAAAGCCGTAAACTTATGAGAAAAGTGGAAAATATTGTGATCATTTGAGGCGGAGCGTTGCATAAAACTTGAACATTATAGACAATTTATGCTCAAATTATGAGGTAAAACGGAAATGAGAAAATGCTATCTGCTCCCTAAATGATACAACCATTATCAGAAGTCATACGAGCATTATTTCCATTGTCTATAACATGGTAGCCAACAAACTTTGGTGGTTTCGATCATGCCATGTCTAGAACTTTCATTGTCTATTAAATTTTTACTTTTAACACTTTGACGAGTTAAGAAGTGTAATTTGTTGTTGACAAAGCATACATGTATATTGATTCCCACAATTAAATTTAAGCGACATTAGGATGTGTTTGTTTTTTAAAAAAAATGTGTTACGTGCATCTTACCTTTTACTTAATTAGATGCGGCCAGACTTCAAGTTGTTTGTTTTTTCTTTTTCGAGTCAGACGTGATAAGACATATTGACTCTTACCCAATAAATGGTGGACGCTAGGGCTGTAAACGAACTGAACGTTCAGTGAACATTTCATGAACCGTTCGGTAAAAAGTTCGTTTATGTTCGTTCGTTTATTAAATGAACGAATATGAACAATATTTTACGTTCGTTTAGTTAAATGAACGAACATGAACAAAAGTCTCGTCCGTTCATTTATGTTCGTGAACGTCCGATTATGCGTTCGTTAAAGTTCGTTTATGTTTATTTATCTATTTATGTTCATATACATATTTTTTAATTTTATAATTTTAAAAATTGGTTTGTTTAAATAAAACAACACTTTAAAATANACAAAAGTCTCGTCCGTTCATTTATGTTCGTGAACGTCCGATTATGCGTTCGTTAAAGTTCGTTTATGTTTATTTATCTATTTATGTTCATATACATATTTTTTAATTTTATAATTTTAAAAATTGGTTTGTTTAAATAAAACAACACTTTAAAATAATATATTGTGAAGAATTCAATAAAGTTTATGTTTGTTTGTCTATTTTTATTTATGTTCGATCGTTTAGCGTTCGTATAGTGTCTTAATGAACGAACATAAACGAAGATGAAAAACTCATTTTTTTTAATAAACGAACATGAACAAAAAAATTCATCCGTTTAAGAGTCCGTGTCCGTTTATTTGTCCGGTTAAAATTAAATGAACGAACATGAACAAGGCTTCGTTCGTGTTCGTCCGGTTCGTTTACGGCCCTAATGGACGCTTGTCTTATAGCTTCTTATTATCTCTTATGATGTGCAATAGTGTTTTATTATCATAAGTTTATACTATGTACTAAGATAATTTATTTAATGGTTTATTGAGTAGATTAAGTTTTTTTTTAAGATACTTTATTTAAGGGGTTTATTATTATTATTTTTTATAGTGTTTGGTTTAATGTTTAAAGAAGTTTGTTATTTTAGTGGCACGTCTTGAACAGAATGGGCTTTTAATATTTTGAGCCCAAAAATAGTTGATTAGTAGTATTACTTTACGGGTCCGTAATAAGGCATAGGTGGCGTTGTTGAAAAATTGTTCCTTCCTGAAGAAGAAGAAGAAGAAGAAGGAGAAGATATTTGGATTCGTCAACAGATGGGAATAATAAAGAGCAGCTTATCATTCATGATCGGAACAGGGTTCGGGATCTACGTTGCTCAAAACTACGACGTTCCAAACATCCACAAGCTTTACAACACCGGTCTCGTTATTGCCAAACACTATGAAGAAAACTATCGAAAACCCAAAAACAATAAGAAGAATGATGATAAGGATGATGATTTCTAGTCCTTGAGGTTTCATCATTTTTCTTTCTATTTGTAATTCGTCAAGGGATATTGAAAAATCCCCTAAATCTTTCCTATTTCATTTAACAGAATTTGATTGAATATCAGTATCATACACAAGTTGTATACTTTATACTTTTGACATGAATTTTTCCTCATATTTTCTGCTTTGTGTTGCTGATTGATTTCATAAAATTACTACTTGTTTTTACTGTAATGCCCTATAATAAGTGTTTCTTAGCTTTATACGTTTCTATACCTCACATTTCATTCTACAAAATTACTACTTGTTTTTGCATACATCATTACCATTCTAAGATGTTTTTTTAGCTGCAATTCGTTACGTCACTGGTTTAAGATGGGATTCCAAATTAGGTCCTTTACTCCTTGTATTTGCCTCTCCACGGGCTAACTTCTTGTCATATTTGTGCTTCATCCACCATTTGCTCTATGGTCTTTTCTGTTAATAGTGAAACTTCAAATACTGCATTGCCTTAAACATAGGTTATGTAAGGAATGATAGGCATTATGTGAATCTCTTTATAAGAGCTTGCAATACATTGACAGCCATCTTACAAAATGGCAATAAGCCCTATTACTATTTCTTTGATATCTGTACTTCTGCAGTAGCATCATAAGTCTAATTTTTATCGCAACTGTTATATTTCCCAAATCTGAACTAATGCTTACAAGTCTTTAAGAAAGGCCTCTGGATTTGTGAGCATGTGCCAACATGTATCATGTATATCCAATCAGCCTGGAGATACATGGTTATAGATACTTGATGTCATGGATTAATGATCATGTGAAATTTTTGAAAACACAAGCTTTACTTGATTTGAGTATATGTGTCCCCAAACTCCCCATACTACCTGCCTGTATATAGTAGTACAAAAATGTAAAGGAAACCGACACCTTCACCCTTATAAGTTTGTATTGTCTGCAATGTGAACCCAAACTCACACGTTTCATTATCAGATAGGCAACTGCAGAGTTTTGTTTAAATTGTTGTTTAGATGTTATCCACCTTTCGTGCATAGGATCATGTAAGGTAAGGTTGCCTGTCATTTTCACAGGATTATACATCTCCAATCTTATGATGTCAACTACTTATTGGAATATGCAGTTCAAAAATTCAAAATGTTGATGTTTTCACGTTGATCAAACTTTCTCAACTTAGAATATAGTTTCTGTTTAGTCTACTTGTGCCACCAGAACAATGAACCAAGTCATATGCACAAGTAGGTGCTTGCATCCATAATCTTGGTGACAGTCGATTCATTTTGCACAAAGAAAGTTGAATTCTATATGTTTTTGCATTCTAAGATTAAGTTTTTATATCATTCCAATTCTAAGATGGTTTTTTAGTTTCAACTTTCAAATAATCATCAATTACTACTACATAGGAAACTATTAGGGGTGTGTCAATGAAGACAATATTTCTTCATATTGACCATGTCGTTGTACTTGCATATCCAATTAACCTGGAGATACATGGTTATAGATACTTGATGTCATGGATTTGTGATCATGTGAAATATGTGAAAACAAAAGCTTTACTTGATTTGAGTATATGTGATGATAACCTGGATATCGTAACCTTGAAGTTAGAAAATCCAACGGTGAATAGGGTTAGAACTTGCTGTGATGTGAACCCCAACTCACTCATTTCATAATCAGATAGGCAACTGCTGAGTTCTGTTTAAATTGTTGTTTAGATGTTATTAACCTTTTCGTTCGTTGGATCATGTAAGGTTGCCTAATCATCTTCACAGGGTTATACATCTCCAATCTTATGATGTCAACTGCTTATTGGAATATGTATGCAGTTCAAAAGTTCAAAATGTTGATGTTGTCATGTTGATCAAACTTTCTCAACTTAGAATATAGTTTCTGTTTAGTCTACTTGTGTCACCAGAATAATGAAACAAGCCATAGAACAAGTAGGTGCTTGCATCCATAATGGTACACATCTTGGTGACAGTCGATCCATTTTGCACACGGAAAGTTGAATTCTATTTGGTTGATGATTCAAGCCTGTGTTAATTGAGATATATGAAAGCTGGAAAACATGGTATGTTCGTGGCTGATACGTAATACAGTATCGTGGCATAAAACGACGTTTTGTATGTGGCTAATACATATTGTGGCATAAAACGATGTTTGGTATAAAGACGAAATTGCAAAATGGTACCTAACAATACCCGTTAATAGCAAGTCCCACTCTTTAGCTTTTGTCATCTGTAAGTGTCAATCTTGTAAAGGGTTTTCTCTCAATTCATGACAGATGACAACAGATAAGTTGTGTACTTGTGTATACGGTTTGAACCAGGATGCTTTTCAAGCTAAAGTAATAAACACGATCTAACAATGCAAACAGCAGGAGCATCGTAGAGCCGCATAGGCTTTGTAATCAACACGCATTGTTCTAAATGATCTGCAGCTCAGTGTGGTTCAAGCCCCGTGGGCCGTGGGTATAGTTTCTGTCGTGTCTTATACAGATGGAAATGGTCATGTTTCTGAGTTGCAAATAGTGATGTTAGATGAAAAAAAAAACAAATGTAAACAAACAATTGACTACTGTTATCTATTTTCTATCTCCATTTATTTATATGCTTTCACTATAAAACTGATTGATTGATGATGTATATCATTAACCCTGATTAACTAACTTTATAAAAGAAGATAATACTGGAAAATGAGTAAGCATTTATGCCAACCACGTGTCGTATCGTAAGGGCTTTTGGCCATAGTATCACAAAACAAACAGACAACTTTGGAGGACCAACAGTGTCAATAAGAATAAAGAAAGGTCTAAAATTGAAAAACTAACAGACAGTTTGAAGTAAATTGCAAGTTTAGTCCTCCCCTGAAGCATCATATCATAATATAACACGACTGCCTTTTAATACAACACAACACATAGTCACACTTCTGTTTTGTTTCATTAAATAACAAAGGGAGTTTTATTGATTGGTTTGTTGAATAAACACACCAGAATTCATTTTCTGCAAATAAGGTTAGTTTCTTCAACTGCCTTTTCATTTATATATTTTTTTGTAGTTGTTGGTTCGATGATTTTGAGGAAACATAGCTGTCCAATATATTTATAGTATTATCTTATTGTTTATTTTATGTTTATACTTAGACATGTAACTAGTACTTGTTTATGGATCATCCATTTTATTCTTAATTAGGTGAGATGTTTGATAAGAGTTATAATCTATAACTTTGACTTATTCATTTTCTATATCTATATCTATATATATTTGTTTTCTTTTATCATTTTTAGTAAACTGCAGTTAGAGAGACATGGCAAAGAGTTTATTCAAGCAAGAGAATGATCTTGGTATGTCCACATGTTATATACTACTAATACATACATATGTTTATTGGTTTCACCCGCTTTTTCTAGTTCAGATTGAATGATCATAGGTTTTAGTTGATGAAATACAGCTAGTAGATTATTTGCAACAATTGCGTTTTAAAGGTTAATCTCACTGGCTCTGGTTTTGGTTTCAGAGAAGAGGTGTGCTGAGGCTGCTAGAATTAGAGATAAATATTCTGATAGGATCCCGGTTAGTCACCCTACAAACCTCATTTACCGTTAAAATTCAACTATTTTCCGGTACAATTCTTCTTCTTGGTTTGAGTTTCTGTTCCTTATTATATATAAGGTGATCGTCGAGAAAGCAGAAAGAAGCGATGTTCCCAATATCGATAAGAAAAAGTATGTAACATAGTACTATCTTTTCCTTCCTCTGTAACTTCTGCATAATTTTATTTTGCTCTGTTCCACACTAGTTTTTCTGTTTTTGTTTGTCACTTTTGGTACTTTTTGGATTATAAAGTGACAAGAATGTGTTACTTTTCCCCTAAAAAGTAATACTTTTGAAATTTATAAGGTTTGAGTAGAAAATGTTTTGCTTAACAAAAGTAATATGGAAACGTCTGCTTCCATTTAAAAAGATACGTGTTGTGTTATAAATTGAATCATCATGTTCATCGTAAGTGATATTGCCTACAAAATGTGGCTTTAATACAATAATTGTAATATCGTAGTTCAAGTGAGTGAGGTACTTGTATTTTGATGTGGTTGGGTAAGTGAGCTGAATATGGAAATGTGCAGGTACCTTGTTCCAGCTGAGTTAACAGTTGGTCAATTTGTGTATGTAATTCGTAAAAGGATCAAGCTAAGTGCAGAGAAGGCTATATTTATATTTGTTGACAACGCCTTGCCTCCAACAGGTACCACTCTACACTTCCATTCTTATTGATTCTATTTTATAGTGCATTCTGTATTTCTGTGATTCTTGGTACGTCATAAGGGTATACCGGTATAATGACTAAAATGGGGTAAGCCAGTATTCTAAGAATTAAAAGGACATTTGAAGATATTTTAAGTGTTCTAACATCTATAGTCCTACATACCAACAAATAGACGTACATATTTGACTTTTTAAAGTCAAATGTATCACTCTCTGCCGGCTTAATAAGAAATTACGCAAATTTCATTTCGAGATCCAAAAGACTCGTAGCAATATGAAACTAAAAATGAGCTCATGTTCCTGAAGCTTTAACGAATAGAAGCTGAAATTTTGGTGATCCGCAATTATAAAAACATTTTCTATACAAGAACAAAGGATCAAGATTGTTCTACTGTTCTCATTTAAAAGCTTAGGTTTCGATTAACAAAATACAAATTTTATAACCATTTTTTCACAAAACTGGCTATGTGTACAAAACCATGAATATTCCTCTCAAAGATGAAGTGTAATTTGAATAAACTTAAGGAACTGCACATTCTTATGTGATATACAGTATTTGCTCATGTCCTTATAACTAGCTAACTTTCTCTGTTATTTCTATTTCTTTGGGTGATTCAAGCATGAAATAGACACTCTCAGATTTATAAAACTCATTAACTGTTATGAAAATGACAAACATCAGAAGTATTTTTGTTTTTCATATAGAAGTTAGTTAACCGATCCAAGTCAATCTCAAATTGAGGCTACCTAATGATGTTAGGCGTAGGTTTGGCTTTTAGGCTGATTCATACTTTAGGTTTTTAAAAGTTTTTAGGCAACCAAAGAAAGAGTGTTTTGATGAATGTGTTGTTTTGTTTGTCGTTTGTAGGGGCTATCATGTCCGCAATATATGAAGAGAAGAAAGATGAAGATGGTTTCCTTTATGTTACATACAGTGGAGAAAACACATTTGGAGACCAGTAGCCTACTTCTGACGCCAAATCATAACTGCATATCGCTTCCGTCTTTCATCAAAAAGTTTCTGAGACGATTCAAATGTTTGTATATAAACTAAACCCAAAGCACCTGGTCCTGTTTAATCTTTGTTAATAATCATATGCTTTTTGATCTTATGATTTCGGTCTCTCTGGTTCTGCTGTTAAACTGGGTTCAATTGAAAGATTTTGATCCCAGAATTATGCATATGCTCATGAATCTGATAGTTGCTCAAGTGACTGTCTTTGGTCTTACATTACAAGAATACATGTACATCATTTACAATTTGAATTTCATTTTTTAACACTGACGGTAAAATATAGAATGATAAGTTACATCAGCATTATTGAAAATGTTTATGGGTTACTGTCATAGTGTCATAAGCAAAGCCACAAACAACAAAACTCGACGCAATGTGACAACGAACTTGACGCGTTGTGGTATGTTATAACAATATACAGTGATCAATATGAGACTTGGGTACTTCTTATATCTATGAAAAACTTTAGTTGTAACCACGTACGTACCTCTCCTCAGAATCTCAGATAAAAGACATTATGTATAAGGAGCCAGCGAGAAGAAAATGTTGCATCATCAATTAGGTCTACGAGAACATTATTTGTACCTACGAATTTGAAACCACGCGTGAGGATTTGCCTTTTTAGTAGTTTACCATATATTTTTCTAATTTGTGTTAAGGTCATTATTATTATTTTAAGGATAAACCATTTGTTCTAACTTGCCATCATTAATTTTTCTTGGTATCGAACACTTTTTCATTTTTTCCCTTTCAAATGTGAGTACTTATCTTTCAAATTTGGTCTTCTCGGGGTAGTATTACCATTTTACACTTCAAATTACAAAATGGGGTCCACGTGGTTTTGCAAAAATTGCATCCATAGTCCATACGGTAAATTACATAAATGGTCCCTGTGGTTCGGCGAAAATTGCATCCACCATCCCCAAACTTAACTTTTTTTTGGATCCAATCCTTATGGTTTGTCTCATTACGTTTTTATATACGTTTCTATCTACGGCTTTCTGACATTTTCTACAATGACTCCAACATGATTATGGGTGATTGATTTTTGTAAAACTCAAACTCTACTCTATGATTAGTTATGTTTTACAACAGTTAAATTTGGTTTATAAGGATTCGATCAATTTTTCACAATATATAGAAATGCATATAAAAAAATAGCTAAAAATGTAGATAAAAATGTATATAAGAACGTATATAAAAACATATATAAAAGCGTATATATAAACATAGATAAAAAAGTAGGTAAAACGTATATAAAAATGTGGGTGAGGTTAACGATAAAATAGACGACAAGTTATAAAAAGGACTATGGGTGTTATTTTTTGTAAAGATAAAGACGATTGATGGAACTTTAAAATTTCAGGAACGGTTGATGCAATATTTGCCAATCACAGGGACCATTTATCTAATTTAGCCTTGGAGGGTAAAATGGTAATCACTGTCGCAAGAAGACCGATTTTGAAAGATAAGTATCCACATTAAAAAAATAATAATAATAAAAAAAAAATAAATAAATAAATTCGATACCATAGTTAAAAATGGTGATAAATTAGATACTTTTATAAATGATTTACCCTTATTTTATCACAAATCTATATTTCTTTTTCATGTTAGATATTAATATTGCAAATTAAATGTAGTTTTATTAGTGAATAAGTAATGATTTTGAAATGGAAAAGATATAAATTGGACAATTGTTAGAAACAAGACTTTTGTTTCCTTTGGGAGGACAAACACGTACATGACCCTTCTAGACCGGCAAAAGTTTCAAATTTTGGTTACAAACACCATTTTTATTTCGTTATGTTACAATGAGCCACCCATGGTTTCGAAACCCTTTAAAGTCAAAAGTTTCTTTACATTAAACTTTTAGTGTTAACATAGACTACATATAGCGTAAGCATCGACGGAACCAATACTAAAAAGAACCCGTTATATTTATGAAAAAATTGAACATTATAAATACTTTTCTTTTAATTAACCAGATGCATTTTAAAAAATTATGATCTTTTTACAAGAATTAACTTAACATCACAAAAATCCATAGGTGTCGTGAAACACACCCTAGTCCCGTCACTAGTGTAAGTCACTTTTCATTTATTTGATACAACGTGTTTTTTTTTTTTTTTTTTTTTTTTTTTTTTTTTTTTTTTTTTTTTTTTTTTTTTTTTTTTTTTTTTTTTTTTTTTTTTTTTTTTTTTTTTTTTTCTTCATGTATTTTTATCACCAATATGTAGTGACAATTGCAAAAATCTCAAATACAATGATGAAATTAAACCCAGCGTTACTCATATGTACTCTTGTCTTCGTTATAGGTTTTTTAGAATTTAGACATTCTAGAGTAATACGTGGTTTTGAATTGAATATAATGGACGTTGAATATTTTGTCAGTCGGTTGAAAACTGAATTTTTCTTACAGGAAACTTCTTTTAAAATCAAAATCTCTAAAAGTAGTCAAATATTAATAAGTTGAATAAAATATCGATCCTTTGACATGCAAAAAAACTTGAAGAAAAAGTTAGTTTAATTTGGTCGTTGCTTTTGCATTTATAAATACGAACCTCTTCCTATCAAATCCATCACATTCCTTTTCATATTTATAATTAACATTTCTTTTGTCTAGACAATTTGTTAGTATGCAGAAAAGTGCATCATCTTTAGCTCTTGGTCCAGGTGGACTAGACATAGCTCAATCCTTCTTTAAGCCGATCCATGGTGCATCACCACCATCAGCCACAAGCCGCAACACCAAAATATCGGTCATCGGTGTTGGGAACGTTGGTATGGCCATTGCCCAGACCATCCTCACCCAAGACCTTGCTGATGAGATTGCACTTGTGGACGTTAATGCAGACAAGCTCCGTGGTGAGATGCTCGACCTCCAGCATGCGGCTGCATTCCTTCCACGTACCACTATATCTGCCTCGGTCGACTACTCAAGTACTACTGGTTCTGATCTAGTGATTGTGACTGCTGGGGCTCGCCAGATACCCGGGGAGTCTAGGCTTAATTTGGTGCAAAGGAACTTGGCTTTGTTTTCCAAGATTATTCCGCCTTTGTCAGCTGCTTCACCTGAGACTATTTTACTCATCGTGTCGAATCCAGTGGATGTTTTGACTTATGTTGCATGGAAATTATCCGGGCTTCCTGCTAATCGGGTTATTGGGTCGGGTACCAATTTGGATTCTTCAAGGTTTCGGTTTCTCATTGCTGATCATCTTGATGTCAATGCTCAAGATGTCCAGGTTAGTTCTACAAGTCATGCAACCATTTTCATATTCATATTCATGTAGAAACATTTATGACCAATTTTAGATATAAATGTTAACTGGAAACCATTATGTTTTGCAAGTACTTTTACACAATTGACTTATTGGTAAGCTGGTAGCAAATATATGTAAAGAAACTTTTTAGATTGATCGATTTGATTTGCTCGTTTTTGTATGTGACATTTCATTTGCATGTTGAAGGCATATATCATGGGAGAGCATGGAGATTCATCGGTTGCATTATGGTCAAGCATAAGTGTAGGTGGGGTGCCAATACTCAGCTTCTTAGAGCGGCAACAAATTGCTTATGAGAAGCAAACACTCGAAAAGATCCACAAAGAAGTTGTTCAAGGAGCACACGAAGTTATTGGGTTGAAGGGTTATACGTCATGGGCCATTGGTTACTCCGTGGCCAACTTAGCTCGTACTATATTGAGAGACCAACACAAGGTACACCCTGTTTCTGTGTTAGCCAAAGGGTTGTATGGTATTGATGGCGGTGATGTATTTATTAGCTTGCCGACACAACTAGGGAGAAATGGAGTGTTGGGCGTGACAAATTTGCATCTTAGTGAAGAGGAGTCTCAACAACTTCAAAAATCGGCTAAGACCATTCTGGAGGTGCAAAGCCAATTGGGTCTTTAAACTTGATTAATTATATATCGATCATATCTTATGTTTATGCAATGTTTATTTAGTGCAAATCAAACAATAAGTGTGCAGACATATTAGAACAACTTACTTTATATTATTCGTATGTAATTTTTTGTATTTTGTGTGGTCTTCTATGTATTCGAACAACACAAGAATTTATAACACTATTTATAATAACATGCTACCATAACTTATGTAATACCATTTCATGGGTTTTAGCTTGATAGAAGTTTCAATATTTGATCACTAAAGATATATTCAACAATTATTTTGTATAGATTCAAGATGTACTATTTGATTCATTCTTAAAGTTTTACCTCTAGAATTGTTAACGGACAAATCATTTCCGTTAAGAAAACATCATAAAACTAGTAAAGTTTTGTAAATTAAGAGAATGATATTGGTAAGTTCTATATATCATGTTGTTACGGGTTACTAGTATAAGGCCTAATTACAAGCAAGTATAAGTCTTCTAATGCATGGGCCTGTTGTGAGGCCCATCTGACAATACACCCAAGCCCATAATGGCATAGCCGAGGAGAGTACTGTTTCTCATATGTTGTTCGGCAAACACATTGTTCATTTCTGTAACCCGTAATTGTCAATTCAAAGGTACCGTATTATCAGTTAATACATACCCCCTTCAGCCCATAATAAGTGTCCAATAATTCTTATATATTGCTTATACAAATTACAATTAGTTATTTCTGTTGCTTTTATGTTAATTTATTTATAAAAAAATGTAGTGTGAGACTATAAACGAAACCTTGATCAGTGTTGGAAATTACGCACAAACTGTTGTGAGGAACAAATAATATAACACCATCCATCCAACCCGTCCATTTTGCCACCTTTACGTAAACTGGTCTTGTATGTTTAAGACATCGGGTCTGGTGAGTGGTGGCCAGTTAAACACCGTTATATTTCCATATGAATAATTTTTTACTCCCTAGTATATTGGCTAACACTTCATCAGTAGTGTGTGCAGTTACTTTGTGAAGGCTTAAATATTTGTCTTCCTATTAATCATGCCAAACACGCATATGTTGTACTTGCTCCTTTTAGCAGACCATGCACATGGTTATACATATCTTCTTCGTTAGCAGCGAGGCGTGAAGATTGGCCATTTTTGGAATTGTGATCTTAATCGTTTGGAGGGTTGTATTTGTTTGCATTCTTTTGCTCTCATGTTTCATACTTGTCTTATCTTTTCAGGTTTGCTGTCTGATCTAATGGTGGCTTTTTGATTGACGACACACTCATTCTCTTTGCTGTGGTGGACCCAACTATTTGCTGCTTTATTGTATGTCTTTTTACGTACTAAGTTTCGATCCTTAACATCATAAGCTCTTTTGTGGTACAAACAGTTTATTAGAATCATAGAATCTGTGTGACTTCCAATCTCTTTAATAAATATTTTATGAGTTAATTGAATTGTTTCAGTTTTATGTGTTGGAAATGAATTTTTTTTGTCGGTTAAGTTAAGAATGTACCATTGAGGCAAAAATGGAGAATAGCTAGCTCCATGCTATCTTGAATCAGCACAATAGCTAGAAGAAGTTTTTTCTATTAGTGATCTTGTGGTTATCTTTAGTGCTAAGAATTCTATCATGAAGGAGAGTAGAACTCATAGGCTGTGATGCACCGAAACGCCTATTAGGCCCGCGTGCCCGTTTGGGAACGGGGAGGGAACGGAAACGCCCCCGAAACGCTCCCGAAACGTTTCCACGCCGTATCCCTAGCCGTTTCATATATTTAAGAAGTTTCCAAGCCGTTTCTTAGAGATTGAACTTAGAAAAAGATGAAAATTAAGATGGATTTGTAATTTGTTGGAACATAATTGCTGAAGAAGATGAAAAAAAAAAAAGAAAAAGAATGAAGACGAAGAGAAAAAGTGGTGAATAGAATAAGAAAGGGTGTTGGGAATTGAAGATAAAGTACTACTCCGTAATAAATGTATATACTATAGTAAATAGTAATTTTGTTGACAAGTGTGAGAGTTGGTAGGTGAGTTTTTTAATTTCTTTTTTTCTTTCTTTTTCTAACTTTAGTAAGCATTTTTGAATTACAAATGTGTTATTTTTTTAAAGGCTTTGAATTACAAATGTTAACCGGAGTAGTAGTAATTATAAACCAAGAAATGGAAGAATAGTTTCATTTCCATCTATTTTGGATTCTCTTTAATATATTTTTAATTTTTTAATATTTTTTATTGCCGTATCTATACCGTTCCCGTATCTTGAATTTTTGATTTTTGGCGTTTCCCGTTCCCGTATTGTCCCCGTATCCCTTTGCCGTTCCCGTTTCGGTGCTACATAGCTCATAGGAGGCCGGCTTATCTGTTAGCCTAGCTAGTTATCTTCAAGTGAAGTTTGCTTGAGAACCCTAGGATATCAGAAGCCAAAAATCTGAATATACTTTTCATCTGTTTCCATTTGCAGTTTCAACAGGTGGATAATAATGTATGTCATCTTGGTCTGTTTGTTTAACCACTTGGGTTAGCGAAAGTACTAATTGTAAATGATTTCTGGGTAAAACTAATTGTAAATGATTTCTTAATGTGGTGCAAGCTATGTATCAACAGTAGCTGTTTTTAGAAGTATGACGCAGCCCGTTCGAGGACATGGTAAATAAAATTAAATTTAGTTGCTCTAACGCTAGTTCACGAGTGTTAGAGTTCACCATTTTACCCGTGACTTATTCGGATGGTGTTTGCTTTTGTTTACATAGTGGAATGAGTGAATGACTGGTATCAAACTTCAAAAATAGTGGATGTTACTCTCCAAATGTTGGGCTAAAAATAGTTCACAAGAAAACAAAGCCAGTAATCATGGGTCTATTCCTAGCAAAATAATCAATGGTTTTCAAGATTACAATTTAGATAAGATATGTTTGGGGCCTCAATCATTCTTAGCATTATGATTGATCATCGTGTCGAAATGGGAGATGTGTAATCGTTCTTGTGAAACACAAATCAATTCGAGCAAATAATAACATAAGTTAGAGTATAATACAACTTAACCTCAAAGGTTACACATGCAAGTTGATGCTATGATATATATAATCTATTCTATTATTTTTACCAGATTCTATCAACGGCATTCTACCAAAATGCTATGCACCATAAGCTCTGATTTCCTTGTGACTGACTGAGGACCACTTCAGAATTTCCCTCATCCGGAAAACAGATTTTGTGGGTTCTATCGCACCTTGCATATTTTGTTCTTTGTGGACCTTGTTATATCAATCTATACTGTTTATAATCTTGTAGATTACTTATTATTTGTTTAACAAACTAATAAAAGTTATATTTTACAACAATTGGGATGATTTTTTACTACATAATCTTACCAAAACGATTGTATAGTACTACTAGGAGATTATTATCATTTTAAAGTACACCTACTTAGGTGATTTTTAACCATTTGACCTAGTCATATGTTTTAGTTTTTGCGTTACTTGTTAGGGATGCAATATTTAATCTTGATTAATTAGTACACTTATTTTCACTCTTGTATTATCACTAGAAGTCAAGATAGGAGTCGAAATTGCATGTGACCTTTGCCAAGTCATGATTTGCAATTTGCAGCGAGACATCTTTATCCTTGCTTGCACAAGGCTCCTCATTCGTCCCCTCACTACAGCTAGCTAGATCATTGTCATATATATATATATATATATATATATATATATATATATATATATATTTATTATCATTTTTTTATACAAGTACATGCAGTACCACACATATACTGATATGAATAATCGACCTTTGAGCACAAATGCTACGTAGTATTTTTCTTATAAATGGCAATATTCTCTCATTAATGTTTTACGGCAAGTAGTTTACGAAACAAAATTGTATAGCGCCGTTTTTAAAAAAATCAACCAACTTGCTTATCGATTAACCTACCTCCAAACCAGTGTATTGTATTCCCATTGGCATACCTAGAAAGAAAAACAAAAGGAACTTCACTTCAGAATAAAACATAAAAGTCTACATTCATGAAATTGTTATCGATTGGCCTGTGTAAATTCAAATATTGTTAATTCTTATCCAGAATGTAGAATGTTTTGGTCACATGTATACGTTTTGAACAATGGTGTAGTGATTAGGATGAGCTGAGAAAATAATGCAAGTTGTATTGATATTCGTTTCACAAGATGTTCGGTTTGTGATGGAGACCTAGCGAAACAACTTAACATTTGCTTGTATTGTGGAATGCTCAATTGCCGCTGGTATTTGGATTGCTATTAACTATTAAGTTATGGTGGGGTTTGGATGATTATTCAATAGATCCCTTTCGCCTTAATTATCTTGTGGGCCGATAACATTAATTTCAACAATGATGTGAAGGTTTGTTTTTACGTTGTCATTCACACTGCAACTTGGGTAATATCGAGATTTAGGAACCGGATTTGTTTTAACTTAGAACCGCCATGGAGAGACACACTTTTCGAAGAAATCAAAGTTCTCTCACACTCGTGGATTTTTTTATATGAATAAAAGAATTAATCCCGCTTGGATCGATCGGCTATACAATCCAATTACTTGTATGAAAATGTAACTCTTTTCTTTTTTTTTTCTAGCTACTTCATCTTCAATGAAATTTCACAGTTAAAAAAAATAGAAGATGCAATGATACTTAGTTTAGCTTGGAATGTAGAAACACTTCTACCGTTCTACGATGTTATTACTAAAAACGATTAAATGTGTCTTATGAAATATATTAAGTTATGCATCCTGAGCAATCTCTTTCCTTTTAGCATTATTGTCCATAATTAATATGCATCTTCATACCATATTTTACTTTTATGCATAACTTAACAATAATAATAATGATTTCACTGCCCAAGTGAATTTAGAGAAAATATACTACTCCCTCCGTCCCAAAATATAAGTCAATTTTGACTTTTTTAAAGTCTTTTAATTCCGACTTTGACCATGATTATTTTTTTTCGTGTTATATAATACTTGATGCAAAATATATAAATGAATTTGTCTTTTAAATGCATTTTCATTTGTATACTTTTCATCAAGCATTATATAACACGAAAAAAAATAATTATGGTCAAAGTCGCAAAAGAAAGACTTTGAAAAATCAGAAATGGATTTATATTTTGGGACGGAGGGAGTAATAAATTACCCATGTAAAGTTTTATTATCAGATTATTCTATTACTATAAAAAGCTTCAATTGACATGAGTTTTTTTTATTGACCATTGCATTTTCAAATTAAATTTAACAAAGTGAGTACTACCAAAAATATTTAAAACAATGTGTTATGTATGTTTAGAAATTCTCACTCAAAAGCATGCTGTTTGAAGCCAGTAGCCACTAGCCATGATTCATAAACTACTAAAGTTAATGTCAATTAAACGTCATTTTTTTTAGACATGTATAACAATATTACACACCATAATATATAAAACGTTAAACAATATTCCACAAAAGGTGTAGATTGGCGGGAACACCCTGACCCCGGGTGCCTTTTGGCACCAGCCATTGTCCACCCCACAAGGAATAGCTCCGGCAACTCTCCTGGCCTAGTGGGGCATCAACTGGAGTGAGCACGAGCCAAGACTCGGACCCCTGAGCTCTTATTCCACAAAGTCTCTCCAGTGTGCCCATAGGTTTTGCGGAGGTGGGTACCTATATGAAGCAAATGCCAAGGATGGGACTTGAACCTGGGTCTATTGACTCAAAGCACAAGTGATCCAACCATTGGACTAATGCTCCATTGGTAAAACAATATATTCAATAACTCAATAAGCATATGATTATCTCTTTTATTGTTGATGATACATGTTATATAATTCTAAGTTTCTAATGGTAACAAAATTGGTGTAAATTATATACAAATGTGAGTGAACTTAATCATGTAAGTTATAGATATTTGCAATGGCTAGCAAGCGCAAAAGAAAACATAAAATTTTCGGATATGTAAAAGACGCTCAAATGTTTGTTCGATGAACGTAGCATACTTTCTTAGGAACTTTGAGATAGCTTTGGTTTTCATCAATTGGGTTTAGTTGATCGTATTGCTTGTGATGATAGCAACGACCAACGAGGTGGCTGTTTCTTTTTGTCGTCCCTATAAGTGCTGATGTCAAAATTCTGTCAACATCAAAATCATCAAAAGAACACATACAATTCCTCCAATTGACAGTACTGCAGAAATAATATATGTCGTACATCTTCGTGCCGTTCCTCCAAGAGACGATGATAGCTGCTAAAAAACTCACCTCTAATGTGCTTTAGTGAATTTCTTAAAAGAAAAATTAATAATTGAATATTATGTTAAATAATTTTAAGAATGCATACTTTGTTTAATGCCTTTTTTTAAATATCAAAAAGGAAATTACTACAAAACATGTCGTTTAGTGACGCAATGAACTTTAAAAAGAATGACTAAAGCTCTTATATATGCTTATCTTTTAGGCTTAAAAAAGGGGCATAGAAAAGTACGTGCAACAAAAACTTCAATTCCATCGGTAGCTAGAAGCCTACCTTTAGTGACTAAGAAAAGTGTGAGAATGTTTATATGATTTTTCTGTGACACCAACCCAATATTGTGATTGAGTACCCTCACTTTTCAAACGATTTAGTGACATTCTTTATTGTGCCATTAAATGACACTTTCCTAGATCATATATTATTTGAATAAATTTATATTATATATGATAATAAAGAAACGAAAAACCCCACGACTGCAAATGGCTGTATCCTACCAAACAATTCGATTGATCTATTGACACGTTCAATTTTAAGGAAAATGTTAAGCATTATTGAAGGTTCTTAGAGTCACGGGTTTACTTATGAAATAATAGATTAATGATGACATCAGTTACCTACTTATTTTAAAGTAATATATACTCTTTAAACTACTCCGAATATATATATATATATATATATATTATCATTTTTTTATACAAGTACATGCAGTACCACACATATACTGATATGAATAAACGAACTTTGAGCACAAATGCTACGTAGTATTTTTCTTATAAACGGCAATATTCTCTCATTAATGTTTTGCGGCAAGTAGTTTATGAAACAAAATGGTATAGCGCCGTTTTTTAAAAACTGCTTATCGATTAACCTACCTCCAAAACAGTGTATTGTATTCCCATTGGCATACCTAGAAAGAAAAACAAAAGGAACTTCACTTCAGAATAAAACATAAAAGTCTACATTCATGAAATTGTTATCGATTGGCCTGTGTAAATTCAAATATTGTTAATTCTTATCCAGAATGTAGAATGTTTTGGTCACATGTATACGTTTTGAACAATGGTGTAGTGATTAGGATGAGCTGAGAAAATAATGCAAGTTGTATTGATATTCGTTTCACAAGATGCTCGGTTTGTGATGGAGACCTAGCGAAACAACTCAACATTTGCTTGTATTGTGGAATGCTCAATTGCCGCTGGCATTTGGATTGCTATTAACTATTAAGTTATGGTGGGGTTTGGATGATAATTCTATAGATCCCTTTCGCCTTAATTATCTTGTGGGCCGATAACATTAATTTCAACAATGATGTGAAGGTTTGTTTTTACGTTGTCATTCACACTGCAACTTGGGTAATATCGAGATTTAGGAACCGGATTTGTTTTAACTTAGAACCGCCATGGAGAGACACACTTTTCGAAGAAATCAAAGTTCTCTCACACTCGTGGATTTTTTATATGAATAAAAGAATTAATCCCGCTTCGATCGATTGGCTATACAATCCAATTACTTGTATGAAAACGTAACTCTTTTCTTTTTTTCTAGCTTCTTGCTACTTCATCTTCAATGAAATTTCACAGTTAAAAAAAATAGAAGATGCAATGATACTTAGTTTAGCTTGGAATGTAGAAATACTTCTACGACGTTATTACTCAAAACGATTAAATGCGTCTTATGAAATATATTTAAAACAATGTGTTATGTATGTTTAGAAATTCTCACTCAAAAGCATGCTGTTTGAAGCGAGTAGCCATGATTCATAAACTACTAAAGTTAATGTCAATTAAACGTCATTTGTTTTAGACATGTATAACAATATTACACACCATAATATATAAAACGTTAAACAATTCAATAACTCAATAAGCATATGATTATCTCTTTTATTGTTGATGATACATGTTATATAATTCTAAGTTTCTAATGGTAACAAAATTGGTGTAAATTATATACAAATGAGTGAACTTAATCATGTAAGTTATAGATATTTGCAATGGCTAGCAAGCGCAAAAGAAAACATAAAATTTTTGGATATGTAAAAGACGCTCAAATGTTTGTTCGATGAACGTTCATACTTTCTTAGGAACTTTGAGATAGCTTTGGTTTTCATCAATTGGGTTTAGTTGATTGTAATGCTTGTGATGATAGCAACGAGGTGGCTGTTTCTTTTTGTCGTCCCTATATAGGTGCTGATGTCAAAATTCTGTCAACATCAAAATCATCAAAAGAACACATACAATTCCTCCAATTGACAGTACTGCAGAAATAATATATGTCGTACATCTTCGTGCCGTTCCTCCAAGAGACGATGATAGCTGCTAAAAAACTCACCTCTAATGTGCTTTAGTGAATTTCTTAAAAGAAAAATTAATAATTGAATATTATGTTAAATAATTTTAAGAATGCATACTTTGTTTAATGCCTTTTTTTAAATATCAAAAAGGAAATTACTACAAAACATGTCGTTTAGTGACGCAATGAACTTTAAAAAGAATGACTAAAGCTCTTATATATGCTTATCTTTTAGGCTTAAAAAAGGGGCATAGAAAAGTACGTGCAACAAAAACTTCAATTCCATCGGTAGCTAGAAGCCTACCTTTAGTGACTAAGAAAAGTGTGAGAATGTTTATATGATTTTTCTGTGACACCAACCCAATATTGTGATTGAGTACCCTCACTTTTCAAACGATTTAGTGACATTCTTTATTGTGCCATTAAATGACACTTTCCTAGATCATATATTATTTGAATAAATTTATATTATATATGATAATAAAGAAACGAAAAACCCCACGACTGCAAATGGCTGTATCCTACCAAACAATTCGATTGATCTATTGACACGTTCAATTTTAAGGAAAATGTTAAGCATTATTGAAGGTTCTTAGAGTCACGGGTTTACTTATGAAATAATAGATTAATGATGACATCAGTTACCTACTTATTTTAAAGTAATATATACTCTTTAAACTACTCCCTAGTAATTAATAATCGGCATGCTGTTTTCGGCCTCATTTGTGGCCGTTTCAAAGCAAAGCCAAAAATTCTGCTTTATAAAATGACAGGTGTAAAAGCTCTTTGTATTTTATGGATTAAGGAATTAGAATTCCTACTTGAATTGTCGTCATATATATGTATACAACGTAAATGACTAGAAGCTTAAGGGAGATCGAGATTTTCATATGTATACACAACAGAAGAAATCCAAGACAAGTTAAGAGCATCTTCAATGCATTTTGAAAAAAAGTTAAAAAATTAGTTGAAGCATTAGAGGTAAATGTTGAAGATAACTTTGTTACGCTCAACTTATTGCTTAAGCTATTGGTAATTTGGTATGTGAGACGATGGAATAAGTTGAGATTGACTTGAAAGAGTTTTTATCATTGGGTGATATAGGTTGAAATTGAATTAAAAGTTTAAAATATTTTTGCGAATCAGAATGCAGTATGTATTAGAAAAAACATGGTACATGAATAAATACACTACAAGAAAAAAGGGTTAGAGCATAGGTTACGGATGGCTGGTGGCCATGGCGCCATCCGACCAGCCCACCTTATGGCGCGATTCCGACATCGTAGCTGGCGCCGTCGGTTCTCGCATTATTTTATATTTGTATTTTATCGAGTTATGTGTAGGCCAGAAGGTGTTATATGGCCTTCTGGCCTACACATAACTCGATAATGGAAGGAGAATGTTTTGTGCTCAATTATGTTCTGTTGTTATAGAAAAAAATGATGAGGTAACAACACTTTTACCCACAACACCAGACCTATGGCACAGTGGGTACCTTGTACTCTTATAGTGACAAACTGACAAGAACTTAGTGATGACCCTTTTTAGTCACTATAAACACAGTATAATGATGACTTAAATTATCATAACTATATTCGGTCACTAGCATATATTTAGTGATGAAAGCAAATAAGTTGTCATCAATCTGTCTCTAAACTAAAATTAATGATTGATACATGTTAGTGACGAAAGTCTTGGTCACCGAGTCAAGTATTGGTAATATTTAATTTGTCAAACCTTTTTTTTTTGTTATGGTTCTTAGTCATGAGATTTTCGTCAGTTCCTTTTGGATTGAAAGTCATGAAAAAAGTTCGTCACTAAATTGATCACTGCAATTATTTAAGCAAAAAAAAAAAAAATTTCTCATCTGATTACTTAATATGATATAAGAGCCAAGGCTAATTATTGATCACTAGTAGAAGAAAAATAAATTAGTTTCAACTTTTCACCTTTTCACTTTTTCGTCACAAAACTCACTAATGGAAGTTAACTACCCTGTTAGTAGAACTTCTCAGTAACGACTTTCACTATGCAAGAACCATAAATCATAAATCATCAAGGAAGAACCAAGTTTTCACAAAAAGCAAAGAACTGTTTGGCAAACTACCGTTTCGTCTATGTTACATG
Source organism: Artemisia annua (assembly GCA_014162995.1). Lineage (NCBI taxonomy): Eukaryota > Viridiplantae > Streptophyta > Magnoliopsida > Asterales > Asteraceae > Artemisia > Artemisia annua. The sequence goes on from LBNU01010638.1 coordinate 35,618, forward strand.
TTATTTTGGATAAAGAGGGTTATCTTTCCACGAATTGTGATGAAATCCATGTATTGTCTTTCCTAGCTTGTGGGTGTCAAACAGAGCCAAGGAGGTGGTCAAGTTGTTTTTTTTGTATAGTTTTGGTAATTTGTTTACATCCTTAGTTTGTGATGTTTGTGGGCTAAGTTAGTCGATATATTTACAAGTTAGAGTCCATGTAATATTAGTATGGGCTAAGGCCCGAGGTCTAGATTGTTCCTTGTAATGGTATTTATATACCGGATGATTCACATTAATAAACACACGATTTACCCTATTATCCTACATGGTATCACAGCCAAAATTCGATCTATAAAAACCCTAAAAAAAAATTTCAGTCGCTTCTACAACAGCTCGGTTAGTGACAGTTTAGCAACAGATCAGTAACAGAAAAAGTGTCGCTAATCAGTTTAGTGACAATTTTTGCAACAGATCTGTAACAGAAAAGGTGTCGCTAATTAGTTTAGTGACGGAATTTGCAACAGCTTTGTGACACTTTTAAAGTGTCGTCTGGATAACCAGTCGACTGCTGTTGGTTTTTTCGTTTGATAACCAGTCGACTGCTGTTGGTGTTCTATAATTGTCGATCTTTGGTTTTGTGTTTGGTAACCAGTCGACACTTTGATTCTCTTTGGTGCTACTGTTTCGTTTGCTGCTACTATTTAATTACTAAGTTTCCTGCCTTGTTTTCCTGTTACGTGACACTAACAAGCCCTAACCCAAGTCAACTGTTTCCTCCTCTCGTTACTGTTCCATTCTTATTCTACCAAATACAACCCTAAGTACTCAACATCACAATGACAGGCTCTACTCCACCACCACCCGTTATTCTTTTGTCCGACAAACTAATTACTATCAATAACATTCCCACCCTTGTTCCGGTCAAGTTGGATGTTGACGAGATGAATTACTCGTCTTGGACTTATTTTCTCAAGCATATTTGCAAAGGATATTCCATCTTGGATCACTTACTAGGCAAGTCTTCCGATGATGCAACTTCAAGTGCTCCCGATGCCGAATGGTTAAAAATTGACACCATTGTACTTTCTTGGATCTTTATTACTTTGTCTCCTACGCTTCAACAACGTCTTGTTAATGAGGATCCTCAAACGGCCAAGGAGGCATGGGACATGCTTGCTTCAATCTTCAATGACAATAAGCGTTCTCGCTCTATTGCATTGAAGGCCGAACTCCGTACTATAAAACTTGGTGACCTAAGCATTGATGAACTATCAATAACCTTATCCGTATCTTGTTATTTCAAGCACATCTTCCTCCTAATTATTGGACTGAGGCTCTTAATATGGCTGTTTATCTTTTAAATATCTTACCCTCACGTGCCATTGACAATGAAGTCCCCTTTACTCGCCTTTTTGGTTTAAAACCTGACTATAGTCTTTTGCGTACCTTTGGGTGTCTTTGTTATCCTCACATCGATACTAATAACAAACTTGGTGCACGGGCTACACCTTCACTTTTCTTAGGTCATGCCACCAATCATCGTGGTTATCGTTGTTTAGATTTGAACACCAATAAAATTATTCTTTCACGACATGTTACCTTTGATGAGACTGTTTTCCCGTTTGCCACAAAGACATCCCCTATCCCCACTCCCACTGCCAGTTCTTCTTATGCATTTTTGGATGACTCATCTAATGTCATTTCTAATATTTTAAGATTATCTCCCACCACTACACCTACCGCTCCTACAACTGATGCACCTGTTGAGCCTCTCAGTCTATATCCTGCACCTACACCAACTCCACAAACGCCACAAACGCCACAAACACCTGATTCACCTACACCACAAACGCCACAAACACCTGATCCTCCAATTCCATAGCCCACTGGTTCGATTCACCCCATGGTCACCCGTGCTCGTGTCGGGATTACTCGTCCCAATCCTTGTTATGCTGGTCATGTGTCTACGATTTCTTCTTTACCTCGGTCTCCTAGTGATGCGTTTCGTAATCCGAATTGGCAAAATGCTATGTGTGATGAGCATGATGCACTTATTAAAAACAAAACTTGGACTCTTGTACCAAAACCCCCAGATGCGAATATTATTCGCAGTATGTGGTTGTTTCGTCACAAGTATTTAGCGGATGGGACTCTCAGTCGCTACAAGGCTCGTCTTGTTGCGAATGGTAGTAATCAGATAGAGGGTGTGGATGTTGATGAGACTTTTAGCCTGGTTGTTAAACCAGGCACTATTCGGACAGTTCTTAGTTTAGCTATTTCTCGACATTGGCTAGTACATCAGCTGGATGTCAAGAATGCTTTTTTACATGGGGATTTGGCAGAAACAGTTTATTTGTATCAGCCACCTGGGTTTCGTGATCCTGTTCATCCTGATTATGTATGTTTATTGCAGCGTTCGCTGTATGGTCTTAAGCAGGCTCCTCGGGCATGGTTTCAGCGCTTTGCTAATTACATCACTACTGTTGGCTTTTCTCCTAGCCGTTGTGACTCCTCGTTATTTATTTATAAACAGGGTGATGATACTGCATTTTTGTTACTCTATGTGGATGATATTGTGCTCACTGCTTCGTCTGATGGTTTATTACAGCAGATCATTGCTTCTTTACATAAGGAGTTTGCTATGACAGATTTGGGTGCTCTTAATTATTTCTTGGGTGTTTCAGTTACGCGTGACTCTTCAGGTATGTTTTTGTCACAGTGCAAGTATGCTATGGAGATATTGGAGCGTGCACATATGGTTGGTTGTAACCCTTCTCGGACTCCTGTTGACACAGAGTCTAAATTGGGTGATGATGGTGATCCGGTTTCTGATCCTAAGTTATATCGGAGCCTGGCTGGTTCTCTACAGTATCTTACCTTTACTAGACCTGATATTTCATATGCAGTGCAGCAGGTTTGTCTTTTCATGCATGATCCTCGGGAGCCTCACTTCTCGGCTCTTAAGTGCATCTTGAGGTATGTCCGGGGTACATTAGACTATGGTTTGCAGTTGTTTTCTTCATCAACTTCTTCATTGGTTGCTTATTCTGATGCTGATTGGGCTGGATGCCCTACTACTCGGAGATCGACTTCTGGCTATTGTGTTTTTCTGGGCAACAATCTTCTCTCCTGGTCCTCTAAGCGTCAACCAACGTTGTCTCGTTCCATTGCTGAGGCAGAGTATCGTGGGGTTGCCAATGCTGTTGCTGAGACTTGTTGGTTGCGGAATCTTTTACGTGAGTTACACACACCTTTGTCTTCTGCTACGCTGGTATACTGTGATAATGTTAGTGCAGTTTACTTATCTTCTAATCCGGTTCAACATCAACGTACGAAGCATATAGAGATTGATATTCATTTTGTACGGGATTTGGTTGCTGCTGGTCAAGTTAGAGTGCTTCATGTACCGTCACGTTATCAGTATGCAGATATTTTTACTAAAGGTTTACCATATGCTTTGTTTCAGGAATTTAGAACCAGTTTGAGTGTCCGGTGTCCTCCCACTCCAACTGCGGGGGAGTGTTAGTCGATATATTTACAAGTTAGAGTCCATGTAATATTAGTATGGGCTAAGGCCCGAGGTCTAGATTGTTCCTTGTAATGGTGTTTATATACCGGATGATTCACATTAATAAACACACGATTTACCCTATTATCCTACAGGAATAAGTTGAGATTGACTTGAAAGAGTTTTTATCATTGGGTGATAGGTTGAAATTGAATTAAAAATTTAAAATATTTTTGCGAATCAGAATGCAGTATGTATTAGAAAAAACATGGTACATGTATAAATACACTACAAGAAAAAAGGGTTAGAGCATAGGTTACGGATGGCTGATGGCCATGGCGCCATCCGACCAGCCCACCTTATGGCGCGATTCCGACATCGTAGCTGGCGCCGTCGGTTTTCGCATTGTTTTATATTTGTATTTTATCGAGTTATGTGTAGGCCAGAAGGTGTTATATGGCACCAGAAATGGAATGAGAATGTTTTGTGCTCAATTATGTTCTGTTGTTATAGAAAAAAATGATGAGGTAACAACACTTTTACCCACAACACCAGACCTATGGCACAGTGGGTACCTTGTACTCTTATAGTGACAAACTGACAAGAACTTAGTGATGACCCTTTTTAGTCACTATAAACACAGTATAATGATGATTTAAATTATCATGACTATATTCGGTCACTAGCATATATTTAGTGATGAAAGCAAATAAGTTGTCATCAATCTGTCTCTAAACTAAAATTAATGATTGATACATGTTAGTGACGAAAGTCTTGGTCACCGAGTCAAGTATTGGTAATATTTAATTTGTCAAACCTTTTTTTTGTTATGGTTCTTAGTCATGAGATTTTCGTCAGTTCCTTTTGGATTGAAAGTCATGAAAAAAGTTCGTCACTAAATTGATCACTGCAATTATTTAAGCAAAAAAAAATTTTCTCATCTAGTATGATATAAGAGCCAAGACTAATTATTGATCACAAGTAGAAGAAAAATAAATTAGTTTCAACTTTTCACCTTTTCACTTTTTCGTCACAAAACTCACTAATGGAAGTTAACTACCCTGTTAGTAGAACTTCTCAGTAACGACTTTCACTATGCAAGAACCATAAATCATAAATCATCAAGGAAGAACCAAGTTTTCACAAAAAGCAAAGAACTGTTTGGCAAACTACCGTTTCGTCTATGTTACATGTTATTTTGGATAAAGAGGGTTATCTTTCCACGAATTGTGATGAAATCCATGTATTGTCTTTCCTAGCTTGTGGGTGTCAAATAGAGCCAAGGAGGTGGTCAAGTTGTTTTTTTGTATAGTTTTGGTAATTTGTTTACATCCTTAGTTTGTGATGTTTGTGGGCTGCTTTCTCGACCTACCTGCAGCATCTCGTAAATTCTTTGGTCTACATCTTATATGGGAGGGGCAGACTTGGGTTTTGGATGTTGTAAGTAGTAACCATCCTTTTTGTTCTTATATATTCAATTTTGAGCACTTTTGGGTAACTACGTGAGATTTAATACACCATTATGCTATGTATACAAGATTTTTAACCAATAAAAAATGATGAGATACGATGTAGGAATCTTTCAAAAACAATACACATTTATCTGGAATTTGGATTTTTATTATTCTTCACAATCAATCCTAGTCACATTATGACATGGTTTAAAGCACACGAGAAAGGTGAGGAGCCTTCCTAATCAAATCAATTTTTCAACATATAACAACACGCAAATTCGAAAGGAAAACACACGAAAAGAAAAGAAAGATAATAAAACAAACTATTGAAAAATGAACACAATCAAAGATCTCTATGCACATTGGAAGCCCTTTGGGACCTTCTTTCCACAGTAGTTAAGCAACAAGCTCAAATCAACCGGCACATTGAGGTTAATACCCAAAACATTAGCTTTAATAGCGGTGCAAAGGCAAACTGCGGCCTCAAGGTCGACAAGGTCACCGAGGAGGCTGCAGCAAGGAGTCTTTGCTGGTGTGCCGACGACTAGGTGAACCAAGTCGTTGAGCAGGTTAGCACAAACACCTAACTTAAGGGTGTCTTTGGGGCAAGTGGCTTTGTGGTGATGATGTTTATGTGGCTTAGGGATCTTTGGTGCAGCAGGTGGTGGGCAAGAAGTTGAACTTACAAGAGTGAAGAAGAGAAGGTTGAGAGTGAGGAGGAAAGCAGTTGTTGCCAATGCCCTTGAACCGGCCATTTTAAAATGTTTTTAGGAGAAACTAGCTCAAGAAATGGTTGCTAGGGTTAAGTTGGTTGTGGAACTATTGAAGTGTTTCAAGGTATTTATAGATGAAATTTATCAATAATGTATCATGTCTATGCCCATGAATAAATTATATAAATTATCTTAAATTATTTAAAAAACTCCATGTTACTTTTTTGGAAATTATTTACACGTCAATTACAAATTACAACTGTGTTGTGATTAGTTTTTGCCATTCTTTATTCTGTCCATAACATCTTCATTTCCATAAGTAGCTAGCTAGGGACTTATATATATTCTGCGCCATTGTAAGGGGATCATAGTTCTCATGTTTTACTTCTGAGTGTTGATTTGTTTTACTTACCCGTCTATTGATTGGTGGTTCACCAAATAAGCTCTCAGGACATTTTTGAGCTTATGACCAAACCACGTACAAATTAAGTAATGTCGATGGAAATGTGGTCAGGATATTGTATATCCTTGGAGACGTAGTAGTCAGGATAAGGTGGATGGCTGGTGGATTAGGAAGCTTGCATTGTATGTTTTTTTATAGCAGCTTCATTGGTAGCTCTGGGAATGTCCTTACATCTTAATGCTAGCATGTATATTCACCTTTCACCTAAAAAAGAGGGGGAAAAAAANCGTAACATTTAGTGAAACAAAAATGTGTCGCTAATTTTAGGTGTATGTGTGTAAAAAATTTTAATATAGAATTTATTGACACTTGTATCAACAAATTTTGTCTGAAGAGGTAAAGACATATACATATGTATTCTCAGACCTTTTTGTGTAATTTGTAATTGTTTTTAGTGACACTGTTTTACTTTCTGTGACCCTTTCCAATCTCTAGTGACATATTTTTTATTATTTTATTTGCCAAAAAACAAAAAATTCTTGTATTCGCCCCTGTTTTTATCAATTAAACAAAGTAGATCAACGTGAAAATTTTCATATGATGCCCATAAGACCTAGCAGATATATGTTGTCCATAGATCTACCAGTAAGGTTGAGAAAAATACCCGTACCTGCGTAACCCGACGCGCACAAGCTTATTCGGGTCGGGTCAAATGAGTTAAAAAATCTTATCGTCAAATGACTTAAAAAATCTTATCGAGTTATTCGGGTTAATCAGGTCACCTATTTGGGTCGTGTAACGGATCTAACTAAAAAAAGTTTTCTGAAATGTTTTTAAACTTAGATATATTCTCTCTTGCTAATTACTGTAAAAATATATATATGTTTTATGTAGTGATAGAATCGGAAAATGCACAAGATTGAAGATTGAAAGGATAGAAGATTATGATCTCTGATATAGTGTCTATAGTTTATTTTGCTACTTAATTTTTTTTTTCCCCCTCCGCTATTACTTCTCACATCTCAAAATTATTGTTAGAAAACAAAAAACAAAAAGTTTAATAAAAATGAAATAATTACACTCTTCGACCAATCAAATAAAATATCCACCCATTAAACCCTCTGTTAACTAGTTCAAATGAGGATGTGGCAATTATTTTAAGATATCACAAAATGGAAAGGTGAACAATAATTTTGAAAATGTAAGAGTAATTGTCTAAGTTACTACATAAGACCATGTCCAATGTCCACGCTGCTAATTGCTACCATCAAAGTTGGCCAGTGTTAAAATCTCATTTTGCTACCAACTAAGAGCTGCTTGACCGGCTAATATTTTATGTCACTGTGTAGTTTCTTGTCTATGTACGCTTAACGTGTATATTTGTTTACTTGGTAATATATCAATACATATTTGATATTTGATAACGATTATAGTATGTGTGTTTGATTTGTTGTTTGTGTGTTTCATCTGTAAGTGTACAAACTTAAAGAAAAAATACACTTTTATGAGTTTCTCACATAAAACGAGTTTGTTGGTACGAATTGGTCAAACTCAAATATAAACGGTTAAAAACCCAAATAACGAAAAAATCAAAACGAAACCGATAAAAAGGAAATAAACCTATCGGTTTCGGTTTGATCTTGTAAACACCGAATTTTTCGGTTAGGTTTTTGCCGAAAACTAACCCAAACCGAACAGTGCTCGCCCCTGATAAAATCAAAGAAACAAACATTGATTAACTTGAGAGACAGATATATGTGGGCGTCACGGGTTCATATGTTTTTTCATCTTGTTTCGTATTCATTATGCTACTATACAGGGTGTCTTTGAAGCAAACTATTCTAGGTGTCTACATTTATTTATTCTTTATCAAATCCAAAATCGATACTATTATTTGTATATGGTGCACAGATAAAGAGAGCGTACAATACTTATTAGCTATGCAACAAATTTTGGCTAATTAGTTTGTATGCCAGCTAAATTTTTGTAAGTACTTAAGCTTGGTTCATTTCTGGCTAAACGCAATAATTTCAACAGGAAACGATCGAATAAGTCAATAAACAATCACATAAAAAGACAAGAATTTGAGGTGGTTTAGCTGATAGTTTCTTCATCCATCATTCACTATTGGGCCTTCAGATCTAGACATCTAGTAGGCCTGAAGAAGGCCCATTGGATCATCAACCGAACATTCTGAGTTTGTTAACTTGAGAAACATTGTAGATTCATCATTTGAAGCATCGTTTACATGCATGCATGCATGCATACTTGCAAGGATTATAAACTTCTAATGATGAATCACCTAGAAAGCTTTGAAAATAAATAACATTAAGACTGAGAGTTCAAACAAAAGAAAATCTCAATCTCATAGGATCATACGGCGGTGCGTATTCAAAGTTCTATATTGAACTAAAAAGTAGACCTTTTGTGTCACGGTAATTTAATTAAAGAAAAAAAAAATGTTAAAACTATTCAAAAATACAAATAAAAAAGTAGCTTTTATTGTGAGTTGGCAAATTACTTGATAACTATTTAGTTAAAAAAACGTTGAAGAAGGAGGTAAGGCTAGATTATGAGTTCTATCCAGTGGCAAGGCTACCTAATTTGTTTGGGACGTGGTTCGAAGTTCGCTTTCAAGCATTTTTCTTTTTTTAAATCAAGAGGAGAACATAATTAGCAAAGCGATTTTTTTTTCCTAGTGGTTGTCTTGCCACCCTCTTTGCTTGAGTTCCAATCTTGCTATTCTCCATATTTACTTTTAGTTCTACCCGAAACTACCGTTCGCTGTTAAAAATAGAAATAAGGAATGCTATATTCAAAAAAAAAAAAAAAAAAAAAAAAAAAAAATTACAAAATTTTATCCGAACAGTGACATGCCAACTATGTGGAGGGTAGAAAAGAAAAAAAATAGAAAAAATAAATTACGATGTAATATGATTTAATCACTACACTTGCCAACTCATTGTATGAGAATAATTTTGAAAACTATTTGCGTATGTAGCATTGTTCAATAATGATTAAAATTATTTAAATTTACCTTTTGTCCCCAATCATAATTATTAACTAGTAATTCAGACCCGTGCGATGCACACGGGCTGTATCTAAGTGTTCATAACGTAATCTTTGGCACTAATTTTCGTCTTATATAACTTGGGCTGCCTCAGGACCCGTGCAATGCACACATGTTTTATCTAAGTGTTCATAGCCTAATGTTTGTGTAAATTGTTGAAGCGTAAGTAAGATAGTACATCTAATTGAGACATTCTACAAAAACTCACTGGAAAAATATTATAAACTTAAACAATACATAGCCAAATAGTTATAAAATAAGTTGAGATAATCTCGAATCTAACATAACCGCTAAAAACTTAAACAACAAAAAGCGAAGCTCAAACGCATACGGCTTTATAAATGTTGTTATTAGTTGGCTTTATTTTTAATTACTCAATTTATTTTATAATTTTATAGATAAAAATTGAAGTCATTAAGATTCAACATTAGGGTTGACATAGCTGATCAGATGATTTAAATGCGTCAGGTTCGGGTTGGGGTTTTCTGTCCTCCCAACCTATCAACCCGAACCCGCTAACCTGAAACTGACCCGACTTGACACTCCTAATAATAACTATACGTTGTCGCGTCGTATATTCATAGAAAAAGGCTTGAAGGTTGTTATTTGCAATGAATACGATAATATCGTTTTCGCAACACCAAATGTTGATTTTTTAATTTGATTTATTTATTTTTTAGTTTTATCAACCTCAATTTGTATACGTATTAATTGTTGCAACAACTTGAAGTCGAGATGCATAAATAAGACTACTCAAGTTATAATGAAGTACCCGTGTTTTGTGTTTTCACTCATACAAAGTATGGTCAACAAATAATTCAACACATTTTTATTTAATCTTTTGTTCTATTACAATTCTTTGACAAATTAGTTGGATTTCTCATTTGTCCTCATTTGCAAACATGTTAATTTTGTTACTCGCATTTCTCATTTGTTAAAAGCTAAAGGGGATTTAAAATTATTATTTGCGACGAAGACGGTAACCTCACAAATACTACAACAAACAAATGTAGTATATAAAGAGGTGATACAAAATCTATATCAAATGTAATCAAAAGTATCCAATATTAATAGATATGGACTATGATTTCTTATTCATATTATTTCTTTATACATTTTTACAATATGAATTACATGTGTTCAATTTGTTTTAGCATCTTCACATGAAGATGCATTGAAAGGACCCTACTCAGATTATCAACAATCTCATTGCACATCTTCATGTTTCGGCAATTGATAGCACCATAAACTACAATATTTTTTTCATTTTATTTTATGGTTGTTTTAACTAATGTGGAAATTGTTAGACTATACACATGTTTGATTTCTAATCCCATACCAACGGATGACAACTCAACTACTCAAGTATGTCATTCTTGTATCCGGCCCAAGATAAATAATTTTACCAACCCAATTATCCACTATCTGGGAGTTATAATAAGATCTTACTCATAACCCTAGCATCACTGGCACCAACAAACGCAGTCACCAACAAAAATCTCCCAACTTCTTTTGGCCAAACTGAATATCACCATTTCACCCTTCTCTAATTCTCTCGTCGTCGGCAACTACAACATAAAAAAAATCCATTAAAAAGTGATGGTTTTGAGTTTAGATCTGTAAATCGTCCCTTTTTTTCTTAGATCTATCCGAATACTCATCTTTTTATCTAACTTTCAATTGAACCAAACCCAGCATAAAACCGAGACACAAACCCACGAAGAACACACAAATCTATGGTCTACTTCTCCTGAAAATTCTTCTAGATCTTGTATAAGGTCTCGGGTAGGTGAAGGTTTTTGTTTTGATTCGGACGTTTTTAGGTTTTGGTTTCGGTCTTGAACGAATTAAAGAGAGAAAATAACACGAATGTTATATTTCTTATCTTTTATATTCGAATATTTATGAAGCTCAGATGCATTTTCAAAAATGCATCGATGATGATGTCCTCTTTTGTTTATATGACCTTCGAGGTCTGATATGATTTCCTCTTTTGCATCCACATGATATATAAATAAGGCATCTTTTTTGGTTTTTCTCAAAGTTGAACCAACGTCACCAAATACTCAAATCGATGACCGAATATCATTTTGGTCTTTTTTTTGGTTCAAACTGGACTGCTACATAGGGCCTCAATAACTGTTGTTGAAAGAAAAAAAAGCATAGCCACGAACACACATGATGCATTTCTCTAAATTTTGATGTATAAAAATGGTATGTGTTGTTGTGGCCACTGAATATGATGCCGACGTTGGTTTGGTTGTGTGGTGTGGCGTGATAACCCAAATGAATTTGATTGTTATTTATAGACGCTCGGTGATGAAATTAATGTTGGAGACCTTTGTTATTCATCTTTTTGAAGACACTTGATATTCATCTTCCTCACCTTCAATTCGTGAGATGATTGGCTTGCCTACATAGGTTACATTCAATTTGTGAGATGGTTCGTGTTCTTGTTGACTGCATAATTCACTTTTAATTTCGTGAGCCATTTATTATGGCCACTTACATTTATAACACTACTTAACCTTTTATTATATAAGATTACAATACTAAATGAAATCATAAATTAACTATCGAAATGTAAAACTGTGTATTTAGACTTTGGTATCAAAAAGGTAATTAATGTATTTTCTTTAAATTGTGCACTTTTTTGTTCGAACAAAATTTTTGATATTGAGAGATGACAACAACAATACACAATCTTTTCATAGAGGTAGAGTCAAGAGTGTCAAGTGTAAACTAATCATACTCATATACCAAGATAATCCTAAAAGTATCTAAATATTTTTAGAAAAACTTCCAATAATTTGTGTATGAATGAGCGTGAATACTTAGACAAACGAAGAGACTACTGCATAAAAAGTAGCGTGTGTGTAATTATGCACACACATTATCAGACATGTCAAATTACTTATGACAAATGTTAGTTAATGTAGCAGTTGATATGCTTTTAGGTTATCAGATTGAAAATGTTTTTAATTTTTTCCGAAACCGTACCTTTGCTTATGTCAAGTAACATAAATTTTTGAACCTCATCTTTATAGGTGTGACTCTTTTCTTTTGCAAGCATTGTTTTCACAGCCGACATTTAAAATATTGTGTTGTGTTTAACACAACACGAGTCCGCATTAACCATGAGACTTAGGTATCCATGTTTGTAGCTTATAAATCACGTATAATTTCTTTTTAAAGACACCGAAGTTCTTTGCGTGCTAGATTCTTTTACATGTAGCGTCGTTCGTGCGGAAACGATTAATGTGGTTGCTAATGTTCGAAGTTTGTGTTGTTAAGTATGCCATTAGAGGTTTTGGTTGTTGTTAAAAGCTGATAATATTGTACGTTATGGTAATTACATGAATGTTATTTTGAGATATCACCGTACAAAATTTTTGTCAAATTTGATTTGGGGTTGCACGGTGATATCTCAAGATATCGTATTTCAAAGTGCCCATAGGTGTTGGAATAAAACAAACTCAACAAAATTTAATTGTTCATACTTCATACTACAACTTCTATTTAACCACGCCTTCATTTCTTTCTTCAAGCAATGTGGGATACTCTTCTCATGTACATTTTTGTGATTCAAGTTACTCACTTTGAAATACGATATCTCATTCATATTAACTTCATTTTACATATTGTCATAATTTACTGAAACCAACTGCACAACTTGTATTTGGACATGCGACTCTCCTCTATGTATATAAATAATATCATGTTAAAAATGGATGGCATATAACGTTGACAAGATAATTTAGGAGCTAGTTTGCAATTCTCTTGAAGTTTGAAAGAACTGCTAACATATGAATCCACTGTTAGACGAAATGAACATCGACATTGAATAGCAATAACAATCTGGGTCATATGTAGGGGTGTTTACGAAGCGAGCCAAGCCGAGCCAAACCGAGCCAAGCCTATTAGATAGGTATATTAATTATATGGCCCAAAACCCGGTTGTTGAATTACATAATTCCTCGTAGTATATAATTCATTATTCATGCAATACCTATCTAGTAGAGCCAAGCACAGTAATGTGAAATTTGAGCCGGAGTCGACTACTAAAGCTTGAACGGAAACTTCACTCGTGATTTAAAGCTCGAGAATGATGGAAGAGCTAGCAAAAATGTAATTTAACCAAAACTCACAAGTCTCACGTTGACAAAATTTGTTTGCAAATGGCTGGATCTCTATAAAAGTTTGTTTGACTTTATTTGACTATAATTTGAAGTTATTAAACAGACATTGAGCAAAAGTTAACTTTGTCCCGAAGTAAAAGATATATAGGCAAATTACCTTTTGCATAAATATATGGTAAGAGGTGTAACGAACGCGTATAGATTTTGAAAAAGGAAGGTAAGAAATTTATTTACTCCCTATAAATATAAGTTTGATGATTTGCATGTATTTAAACCCGGCATAAGAATAGAAGAAAGTCCCCAATAAACGAATCGAAGATAAATTTGTTTGTTCGCATATGCCGGTTTCTTTCCGATATCTTGACAAGATCTTCTCCTCCTGCTCCAGTTTATGATGATCTTTGGTGTCTAGAGAACCATCAACTAGTTGATCTATTCGAATCATATAATAAAGAAGATCTTTTTGGTAAGTTACATAACTCTTTAGTTCAATTTAATTAATTCATATTAAATATTTAGTGATTAATTATGTATTAATTTACGATTCGTATTTAACAAACACAGGATTCGTGGTGTCGAAAGTAGAAGAAGCGCTATTACTGAGGTTTCCTTATACGCTATACAGGTTGAAGAACGGTGAAAAACTCGAAGACGTGTCCTTAAGTATCCCCGGAAAAGAGAAGAGGATCGAGAATAATGAAACTCTAACCATAATACTTGAGGACTTTGAAACCAAGGATTATAAATCAGGTTCGTGTCGTCCCGAGTGGGATAGGGAACTCAATGCGGTCTTTATCTCAGCCCTTTTCGAACCTAAGCACTCCCCCGACTACCCCTCCCCTCGTATTTTCAAATCAATCCACAGCAGGATTAATTTAGGTAACCACGATTTGTACAAGACCACGTACCACTCTGAACTGAAAGATGGAGTCCTCATGCTTACTTTTCGCAAGAATCCTCAGAAAGTGCCCTGTCAAGTTCCTTTAAAACATCACTTTACCATCTCTAAACCACTATAAGCTATTGTTACGCTATAAGCTTTTTTATTTGTTAATTGTATTTGTATGGTAGTGAACTTATTAATTTTGCTCCCAAAGCTAATGTATGGTGTTAGTTTTAACCAACTTCGTATTTGTATGTGTTAAGCGTTCAAGGATGTTCTCTTTCAATTCTCGAATCAATGAAGTCGTGTAGGATGTTTTGCAGATGAGTTTCCAAGGGTCTGTTGTGATCCATCTATCAAAGAGTTACTTCCTTAATCGTATGCAATATTTTTTGTTTCCTATGTGTATTTGGTGTGGTTTTTGTTTTCTTCCCCTTCTGGCGCTCTTCCTCATGACTTACATGGTTCAAACATAGTCTTTTTAGAATGGGGAAAAAACATGAATGATTCCTTTCTAGCAATTGGGTAAAATGATATCGAAATGATTGGGTAACAACTCCATTAACTAATCATTAGCCTTCGTAGCTCTCTCGCATATGCTCGGCCCGAGGACGAGCACGATGAACAACGAGAAGAGTTCATCCTATATTTATAAGCACATTTGATACTAAATAAATAAGATACGAACAAAATCATAACTATTCAATGAGCTTAAGCTAACGGCCGGCTAGGCCTATAGTGTTTAGAGTAAAATTAGATTTTTATCAGTTAAAACATGCATAGCATTAACTTAGTATATCATAATATATCCATTTTGTAGTGTAAAAAGCAAACCTTGACCCACCGAATAAAACATGTCAATTGTTGGAAACCACAAACACCTAGCTAGATGTGGGAGTAACAAATAACATAGGTGTTCGTGTGGCATCTCATCATCCTCTCAATAACACACTAATAACTAAAATCTCTTCTCCAAAAAAATACTAATAACACTTGTGGGTCCTACAAAAAATACCACCAAAATACCCACCTACTCACAAACCAAAATAATAATAATAATGGAAATGCGAACGACGAATGTTTGTGGAATGGTTGAGTACTGTAAAAATGGTATCAAAGACAATCTAAAGATAGTTAATCACCCAACCAACCACCCCTTTAGTGATCTTCTTTTATTATAACAATAAACACCGATGACAAGCCTCTAAACAGGTTCTTGCCTACAAGTTACAAAGAAAGAATGATAGTCCCCAAATGGATGCTATCACAATCAAATACAACAACTCACATGTAACACCCTCAAAATTCGGTACAGCGGAAGCATACATGTCATGGTTGCTACCAAATTAGAATCACAACACAAAGTATAGAAAACGGATTTATCTCATCCGTTTTAGAAAAACATCACATATCTTGGTTAAGTAAACTGCCTAAGAGGATTGTAAAACTCGGTAGGATTTACAAATCTCCCATCATATGTTGATGTTTATAAATGAAAAATAATACGTAAATCTAATACATATATCCTTTAAAAGGTTAAAAGGTATTATTATTGTAGTATAAAGGCAAGATGAGAAGTTGAAAGTGAAAAGGGGTCAGATAGTGTAAAACTAGTAAGTATAGGATTAGGGGTAAAAGAAATATGAGATTATTACATATGACAAATATTTAAACAGGGGCAAGAATTAAAGTTAACTAATGGTTGATTTGTTTGTTACAGATCATTATTTCCGGCCATATAACAACAATCTATCAAATTTATTTTATATAGAAAGGGAAGCTTAGGTTAACTAATTTTACTTCCACCATCAAAACATGAAAAATTACCACAAATACAAATTTCAAGAATTCTTAGTGACTGTTGCAAATTCAAATTTCGAGAATTACGATGATGAACTTTGTTCGAAAGCTATTTAGTACGCTTGTTGGTGGGGAAGATGATAATTCGGGTGATTCTACTTCTGGGTATAATGGTGTAATTGTTGTTTCAACTGATGGTGGGGATGATGTTGGGAATGATATTGGTATTGTTGGCGATGAGAAAGATAATGGTGATAGGGAATTTGGTTTTATTGTTGATGATCAAGAAACATCTTCTGCTTCTGCTAATATTGATAATCAAGAATCGGAGCATATATTTAGTGGTGGTATGGATGAGATTATGGTTGATGATCAAGAACAACAACAAGAAGAACAAGTTGTTGCTTCCTCTGCTAATTCTAATGATGGTACTGGTGACTTTTCAAAAGAGTTTTCAGTTGCTTTTGATGTCATAAGGAAGAAAGTGTGAGACTTGTTGGCCGGAAATATTTCACCCTCTAACTTTGCATCATTTTGCAATGTTGTAGTTGGTAATGCTCTAGTTTCTTTTAGTTTTAGTCAACCATCTTTTCAATAAGTCAACTTTAAATCTTCTTTTAGATTCTTTAATGTTATTGTTATATACGTTGTTTTGGTGAAAATTAGCCAATAAAGAATTTAACGTTTTTGTATAAAATAACATATTAAATATGTTTTTTTGTTGTTTTGATGATGATGATAATAATAATAATAATAATAATAATAATAATAATAATAATAATAACATGTATGTATCTGGTCCTATTACTCTATCATCTATTTCTTGTTCAATGTTAATACTATGTCCTTTTCCTTTTTCATAAAATTTTTAGCTTTCATCAGAATGTTAGAGGTCATCCTACCTTACACTGCTACATTTTTCGTCAAGATCATGTCTTTGTTCTCTACCAAAAAAAAAAAAAAAAAGGTAAAACTAATCATGTTTCCTCAACACCAGACCAGGTCAAAGTGGCTTTCCTTCTCCATGGTGTCAAAGACCTACAACATGTTAGCTTTTATTTTTATGAGAACAAAAGACTCTACATCACAAGTTTTGCACAAAAACCTTAGGTATTGGTTTCGGTTGACACCTATGCAGACTTACCCCCTACCGATTATTCTTTAGCCAACACCGAAACATGCTTCAACAGCGAAACCGGCATCTTCCTTGTTACAATTACCGGTTTTAAATAGCTAGCATTCTTTTGGTGGTGACTTTTCAAAAGCGTTTTCCATGGCCTTTGATGTTATAAGGACGAAACTATGGGGCTTGTTGACCGGAAAAATTTCAGCCTCAGAATTTGCATGCTTGTGCAATTGTGTTGTTGGTAATACTCTTTTGCTTTCTTATTACACACATGATCAAATCTTCTTTTCTTTAGTTTTAGTCAAACATTCTTTCATTAAAAAGTCAACCTCAAATCTACTTTTAGATACTTCTGCATATCCTTCTTAATGTAGTATATGTTATTTTGGTGAAAAGTACTCAGTTGTTTTGGCTAATCCGTCAATAGCCAATTCAATGAGCTACTTGTTATAAAGTCTCAATTTGGCAGCATAACAAAGTTATTTGCTAGCCAAGAAAAAACTGTGAATGATGTAATTGGGGAAGTGATTAGGAAACTAAAATTTGATGTTATGGAGCTAGATGAGCACCTAGAGGTAGGTAATGTTGATGCTATGCATTTTCATGGTTCAGGTCATGAGGGGTTAAGCCATGATGAACATTTGGAATTGATGATTTAGACCAACATATTGATCTTAATGTTCCATTAGAGGTAAGTGAATAAGGTGTTGTCAGTGGATGCTTAGATAAGGTAGATGCACGCGTTGAGAGTCAGTAGGTGGTAGTTCAAGACAAGGTAAATGAATATGTTGATTTTGAGTTAGATGTTGTACAAGATTGGTTAGATGGAGGGTTAGATACTGAGCATAAAGTTGTTGAAAATAGGGTAGATGAACACTTACGTATTGATGATCCTTTAGAATTGGAGACTGACTATGATGAAGACAATAGTGATAACAATGAGGACAATGAGCTTGATCAAAATATCATGGTGGGTGTAGAGAATGAGATGGATGAACCTGATGTAAAGGTCCATTTGTTTGGTCTTAAACATAATAATCAGGAGTTCACCAACACAGGGGTAACCATTATGGTCCCTGAACATATTGTTAGGGTCTGAGAATGGTGATTCACTACTACAAAAAAGGCTATGAAGACCCCTTAATAGAGACTGCTTTTATAAAAAATAGTCTTCATGGTAAAGGAAAAGCAAAAATGGAAGAATCAAAGACCAGTTATGTAGAAAAACCCAGTGCCTATGATCCAAAACACATAAAAACTGGTTCTTTTAAGAAAAACCACTCTCAACATAATCAAATACACCGGCACATTCTTTTAAATTTTTTAAATGCCTTTAAATATTTTTGTTTGTCCCGCCAAGTGTTTCACCAAAAAATTTCATCTCCCTCCATTTCCAATTTTCCATTATCCCTGGTATTCCCCCAATCTCATTATTCACTTATATTTTTCATCTCATTTTATTCCTACCCCATCTATTCTCCATCACCAACCACAAACCATTCAAATTCAACTATGGCTCCCCATCCTCCCAAGTCACGGACCACAATTCCAAGTCATCCACCACCAATTTCAAGTCCACTAGTCTACAATTAGGTATTTTAATGTCTTATATCTTCAATTCCATAACTAATTTGAGATGTGCATGGATTAATTAATTGTTTTGGTGATATTCGAATTTAGGGTTTATGTGAACCCGAATCTCTATAACCTTATAACATTAGATCTGCTACAATTGATGCTTATTACATGTATATTTCGTGTATTAATTTATCATCACATGCTTAATTTGCAATATTACATGTTTTGTTATGCGACTTGTGATAACTTGTTTGATTATGTTGAAAAAGTATATAGTTTGCATAGTTCTGGAAAAATGGCCTTCTATCCTAAAGGGAAAATAACAAAACTGAATTTGGAGCTTTTTGAGTCACTTCAGGGTTGTTATGTCACTTAAGGTTGTGAACTGGGGCTATTTGACTAACTAAGGGCTGTTTTAGTCAGTTATGGGGCTTTTATATGCATGTTCATGGTTTTACTTGGTCTGGAGGTTGAATAGTTATTATTATCTGAATTTGTGACTGTTAATTAGTTTAGGGATTGTTATAGTCAATCCAGAGCTGCTTTATATGTGTGTTTATGCTTTTTATAATCCACTTTAGAGTTGTGTTGTATGTATGTCATGGTTGATTTAGTCAGTTAAAGGTTCAAGTTTGTAGAATTTGTTTAAAGTGTATCTTTTAAATATATTCATCAAGTTTGAATGGTGTATTTGTGGTTGCTAACTATTTCTTCATTATGTTATAGCCAAGATGCGTACTTTGGAGTAGAGAAGTACTAGTGGCACCTAAAAAGGTCGCTCTGTATGTGTAAGTAGCAATAGTTCAGCAGGTGGATGTAGCATTAGTTCACTAGTTCAGGATGCTGATGTACCATATGATACGCTCCTAGATTCAAACATACGTTCCTTTCCTAGACCGGGTAGAGACGACGAGGTGAGGTGTCACATTGGTGATGATTTATCACATCATACGATTCTAGATGCACCAAACATTGTTGGTGATTATGTTTCCATTGAAAACTCACAAACACGACGAGCCCAAATGCCACCAAGCCTCGTCATGTTCATCCATCACAGCGGGAAGAGAGTTGGGTTATTGATACTGAGTACGTGTACACACTTGTGTATTGTAATACTAAATGAACTAGAAAATTTATACTAAATTGTTTCTATTATGTAGGTTTGTTGACAATCCAGGTGTTGTGTGTTCCATGTCCTCTATATTGAAGAACTCATTTCATGGTCCTTGAAATGCATGGACACATGTTGATCAAGATGCTCGTTATGTATTATGGACGCGTCTCAAGGTTTTAACTTACTACATTGTATAACTTAAAATATTTAATGAATTAGAAGTGTTAAGATGATCGATTTACACACTCAAGTTGTCTGTCTCATGATACGATATTAACTGTTACTTATGTTGTTGCTGCAGCAAAATTTCTTGTTTACTGAAATGATAGAAGATCGTTCATAGCAAGACATGACCAGGTAACATAGTAAAAACTTATCTTTTTTGCTTTCACAATAATTCTTATATTTCATAGCTAAAATAAATCTGATATGTGGTTCTTAATTGCTGTTGCAGAATTCAGTGTCATTGGTTAAGCTTGTAACAAACATGCATTAAAATATATAGTCCAGGTAAGATGATTGCTTGGTTTATTCGTACAAAGTCACATGTATGTTCATTTCATTAGTCTTGATGTCGAAACTAAACATATACATATTTTCACCGTAGCAGCTTTGGGTACGACGCTACACTAAGTAGAGGTGACAATTTGAAACCAATTGGTTAAATATAGATATAGTTGGGTAAATATCTAGTAGGGGATGGGTCTAGTTGGGTCTCCCTTTATATTATAGATGAGTTTAATTAGGTATTTAATAGAAAATGCAATTATATAATAATTACCCAACGGGTCTAGGCGGGTCTAGCGGGTTAAATATTTTTTTTAAACTTTTTAGTTTTTATTTTTTTTATTTTTTTATTTTTTATTTTTATTATTATTATTATTAATTTTACTTTTTTCATCTTTTAATAAAAAAAACCAAATTTTTTTTTGAAGATCGGACCAAAACCGATCTAGACCCGGACCCATATAGACCCAAACCTATTTAGACACGTGAGCCAAACCCGACCCGACCAACCTATTTTGCCACCTTTACTGTACACAAAGACTTGCAAATCTGTTTTACTTTCATTTCACAAGCGATTCGAACATTTGTCTATGAAAAATAGACTCACCATGTAGATGCATGATTGTCACTTTCATTACTTGTCTTGACTTAACACTCAATTAGACCTTATATTTATCTGCTTATGCGTTTGTTCATGAATGTAGAGAGTCTCACAACATTGTATAGTGCATTTGTTATTTTCGTATGTTTTGTGACCATATTTATATATGGGTAATATCCGGCTATACAAATATCAATTTTAACTAAGGCTTCATTTAAAACAGGTTGAACCATGGCTTTTTATTTGTGACTGAGATACTATTCATCAAGTTCGACCACTTGATATTCTCAATGAAAACTAGTCTAAAAGAGACGAGCTCGTATGCACAGTATAAGTGCTAAAAGTTGAAAAGGAAGATAGAGATCTAACTGGTGTTGGAGAGAAGCAGCCTTGAAAATAGAATATATTTCTTAGCTAATGAACCATGTGTTAGCTTTTCATTGTGTTTATGTAGAAATAATTGCGATGATAGAAAACATAGTTGTAGTTGGTCATATTCGCTTCAGTTACAAAACTACACTTTAACTTATTTGTAGATTGTGGAATTTATGAAAATTGGGAATTTGTGAATAATTTTTTTTTTTTTTTTTTTTTTTTTTTTTTTTAAAAGAAATTCGCACCAAGACTGGTTATGACATATAAACCAGTCTCTTTATTCTACAATAGGGACATGCTCATGCTGAAAAACCGGTTTAGATGCTCTTATTAGAAACCGGTTGTGGAACCGGTTTCTATGTGCTTTGCTTATAGAGATACCCCCTCACAGAGAGTGGTTCAAAAACCAGTCTTTATTGGCCATTCTAACTAGTCTCTATGAACCTTTGTGTAGTAGTGATTGTGCATGTGAAAGGAGAAGGGAACTTAGAAAATTAATAAAGGTTGCCATGCAGGTTAAAGTGAAGGAAATAGATACACTTTCTATTGTGGGGAGGTCTTTTCTAGTTCTAAGGAAGTCAAAGATAAGTTATATTTGCATTCAATTGAAACTAACCTAAGGATGCATCATATAAGCATGATTACCACTAACCTAACATTGTATGATATTCTGTATTATTTCTTACAAAATTTTAGAGTATTTATTGTCTAATCAAACATTGTATGATATTGTGTTGGCTTGTTGCTACTTATTTCTTACAAAGTCATAGAATATTTATTGTCTAATATTTTGCCTTTTCTCATATGCTTTTGTTATGTCACCTCTTATGATTTGGATATTTTATGTTTTAATTCATTTCATCTCTCTTTGTCACATAAAGATATGGTTACAGGTGAAATAAATTGTCGAGCAGTCAAACGTAAAATGTCTATTAACGTAATGTTTGAAACNAAAAAAAAAAAAAAAAAAAAAAAAAAAAAAGAATTTGAGGCGGCTTGGCTGATAGTTTATTTATCCGTCATTTGTTAGGGCCTTCAGTTCCAGCCAGTAGGCCTGATAAGAAGGCCCATTCGATCAACAACCGAACATTATGAGTTTGTGAACTTGATAAAGAGTATAGATTTATCATTCATAACTCATCTACCAGAGAAAAGAGAGGAAAAATAAAAAACTATGCATGCATGAGTTGTCATAGTAAGATGTATAGCGGATCTCCACTTAACTACTTTCACTAAGGCTTCTTGTATTTTTAGTATCGTAGATCTTTAATCCATCTTGTAAGCCTGTCATCAACTATATCATCGGTGTCACATGACAGCACCACAACCTATTCATGGTTTACATACGATATTGCTAAACTATTTGGACACTAGGCTAGAAGACAAGCCACAAGAACGTGAAGGTTCCGAAAACGTGTAAAGAAACTATAATTATTAGTCCCGCCATTCATTGTAGAGTTCCTTTCTATTCGTTTTCATGTTTTTAGATGTGACTAATAACACAAAAGAAAAAAATTATTGCCAACTCTTTTTTGTACCAGGAAAAATATTCCATCTACTAAAATAGTTTCCCATTTTTAATATCACATTCAATGCCTGTAATACTGAAAACTATATTAGGTTTTAGGTTCGCATAGTACTGTGATCACACTTGAGTTATTAATTAGCGTAATAAGATTGTTGTCCATAGCAATTCGTTGACGTATGCATGTAAATCTATATAGTAAACTGAGAAGCATTGTTTACAGCAAGCATACATACATACTTGCAAGAATTTAAAACCTCTCTTGTTCAATCACCTAGAAAGCTTTGAACATAAGATTGAGGGTTCATATTCTTTGTTTTCTCGCAATATGAGAAGTTCAAAGTTCTTTGTTTTCTCGCAATATGAGAAGTTCAAAGTTCAAACACTAGAAAATCTCAATCTCATTATAGATTGTTATGATTAATAATTATAAAAGCTTAGTATCTATACTACCTTATAATACATCTTATAATACATCTTTGACACTCTTTCATATTACTCCCTCCGTCCCAAATTTATTGTCTAGTATTGACTTTTTTAGTATTTCTTCTTCAACTTTGACCTTAAATATTTTTGTGGGTGTTATATAATGTTTGATGCAAAATATATAAATAGATTGGGTTTTAAGTGTACTTTTCAACGGTATAATTTTTCATCAAGTATTATATACTAAAAAATATATATTTATGGTCAAAGTTGAACCAGTTTGACTTTGAAAATTCAAACTGGACAATAATTTTGGGACGGATGGAGTAATTTTTTAAGACTACCAAAAATAGATTTTTAAGCAAAAATAAGTAAATAAGCATAATTTATAAGTATTTAAAGCACAAATAAAACTAAAAAAAATGATATTTAACACATACAATTAATACACTATTTAAATCACTCATTCACAAAAATATACAACTATTTAACCACAATGTACAATCTAATCAAGCTATTAAGCCAATAACTTAAAATTAAAGCCAGTAGGCTGCCCTCAGTGGCCGGTTGACCGGTTCGATCGCCGCTGCGCCGACCGAGTCGCCGCCATTGCAACATGAGGGTCGAACTTGGTCGGTCGGCTCCAAAATTGACGAAGGTTTCGTCCCCTCGACCGATATAGTCACAGGGTACCCGTTGCCGCATCACGCGGGTATCCTGCTAGTTTTTATAACGTGCCCAATGAACACATGCTAATTTGCATATGAAAAAAAAGGTATTAGTTTATTGAAGTATAAAATATGTTCAGATATAGTAATTTATCAATTTATTTGATTTGTATTAGATGCAACTTTTTTGTTTATTAATTAGTCCCTCCGATCTCAATTTGATACTCATTCAACAAATCTTTTATTTATTTAATTTAGGTGAAATTAATGCAATGTTAATTGTTAAATATCATTTTCACCCTTATAGTTAAACTAAGTTCACTTTTTAAAAATCCAACCTCTTAAATGTTACTCCCTCCATCCTAATTTAGTTTATTTTATTATTTTATTATTATAATTTTGGGAGTTAATTGCATTCTTGGTCCCTATGGTATGACCAAATTGCAGATTTGGTCCCTAAAAGTTTGAAAGTGCAGTGGCAGTCCCTATTTCGAAGGTTTCGTTGCATGTTTGGTCCCTCACCAACTCAAATGACTAAAATACCCTTGTATTTTTCTTTTTTTATTTTCTTTTTAGTTTTCTTACATAAATGGTCCCTGTGTCTTACCAGATTTTACATATTTAGCCCCCTTTTTTTTAATAACTATTAATATTAGTATTATTTTTTATATCTTTTCGTCCGCTTTTATAAGTCCGTATTTCTTATGTTTTCGTCCGTTTTCATCCGTTTTTATACATTTTCATCCGTTTTTATACGTTTTTGTCCGTTTTTATCCATTTTTGTCTGTTTCTATCCATTTTCGTCCGTTTATATACGATTTTATCCGTTTTATACGATTTTATCCGTTTTGATACATTTTCGTCCGTTTTTGTAAATTCTCATCCGTTTTTAAACGTTTTGCTTACATTTTCATACATTTTAATCCGCTTTTATACATTTTCATTCATTTTGATGCATTTTCATCCGTTTTTTTATGTTTTCGTCTGTTTTTACATGTTTTATCTAATTTTATACGCTTTTATTCATTTTGAAAATGTAAGAAAAACGTTTAAAAATGGATGAAAACGTATAAAAACAGACGAAAAGATATAAAAATAGACGAAAACATAAAAAAACAGTTGAAAACGTATCAAAATGAATGAAAACGTATAAAAACGGATTAAAACGTATGAAAATGTAAGAAAAACGTTTAAAAACGGATGAGAATTTACAAAAACGGACGAAAATGTATCAAAACGGACGAAAACGTATAAAAACAGACGAAAACCGATTAAAATGGACACAAACGTATAAAAGCGGATGAAAACGTATAAAAACGGTTGAAAATGTATAAAAACGGATGAAAACGGACAAAAAATAAGAAATACGGATGTATAAAAGCAGATGAAAACTTATAGAAAATAATACTAATATTAATAGTAAAAAAAATAAACAATAAAAATAAAAAAATAGACTAAATCTGTAAAATCTGGCTAGACACAGGAACCATTTATGTAAGATAACTGAAAAGACAATAAAAAAAGAAAAAGACAAGGGTGTTTTAGTCATTTGATGTTGGTGAGGGACCAAACATGCAACGAAACCTTCGAAATGGAGACTTCCACTGCACTTTCAAACTTTTAGGGACCAAATCTGCAATTTGGCCAAACCACAGGGACCAAAAATGCAATTAACTCTAAATTTGGGTTGTCCCAAAATACATACACTTTGATATTTTAACCAATCAAAAATGAATTTTTTAAGTAGAAATAACATTTAATTGGTGAAAAGTGTAGTTAGTAAAAAATTTTTTAACCACGTGCAATTTAAAAGTAGACTTAAAATTTTGGATGAATAACGTACAATAAATACTTAAGGGTCACGTTTGGGTATAGTAGTAAAACTATAAGTTTTTAATTGTTATTTATTGAAAGTGGACAACTTTTGTAGACAATTTTTGTGGAACAAACATACTGAGGATAACAAAGATGAGATGGAGAATGTAAATATTAAAATGTGAATAGTATACACATATAACATATTTACAAAACTCTTTCATATAGGCACGTAACAAAATGGACCCAGTAATATCAATTTGGAAAGAAGAAAAGAATCTAAACCATGTAACAAGCTTAGCTTATCTGACAGCTTGCGCAAACATATCCATGCTTTTCCTATAACATTCACAAGCTACCCACATGGCGCTATATTGTTTCTTTGTTATCCTCTTCGTTTATTTTTTCCCCTCCATGATTATATTTATGGTTTACGTAAAAGGAAAGTGCAGATATCTAAAAGAAAGGAAGATTTAGAGACAACTCACGGCTAACGTTGGTTTCATTTCATAGATTTTTTCCAAAAACCCATATCACACATTTAACCATCATCAAATGATCTAGCGGTAAGATTTTAGATTTTCTTATAAGAGGTCAACTGGTCAAGGATTCAAACCTCGATAGGTTTTTCATTTCGGGGTGGCCATGGAAGGGTCGGAAAGTGTCACAGTATCAGTGAAACCACATACATCCAAGTAAAAAAAGACTCGCCCTTTCGCGGGTAACCTGAAGAGAGAAAACCTTGTCCATTTACCATGTCATATCCTTGAAAGCAAACAGATGCATTTAAATGCTTTTAGCGTCATTTCTACATGGACGAAACAAACACACCCAGTAAAATTCGAGTTCATATCTTATGCCTTCTTCAATCTGAAAATGTATAAAAATATTATTCTAGAAACAACTAAACACCTTAAGATTATTCTAAAAACAACTAAACATGGCCAAACGCATAAAATATAACGTTTAAATAATAATAGTCTAACATATATAACTTCCTTTTATGAAAGCTTCAATTTTTTAGGTAAAAGGGATCACCCTGATAAAATATATTACGCCAAAAACGTTTAAGTACAACGGATGAGACTCTCATCTCGGCCCGTTACATGGGCAAAAAATAAGCATCCAATGTGCAACAACCAAAACACTAGATAAGAAAGCTTCAATTTATAATATCGTATAATGACAACCACAACAACTAGTCTCATAATCAAAGGTATTATCAAGAGGCAAATCACAGTATATTAATTAGTGGATTTGGACTTTTCTTGTATGGTAAGCACACGAGACAAACCCTATTATATATTACTCCGTATTAATTAAAGTGCTTGTTAAATATGAGCTTTAGGTTTCACTGTATAAAAAGTGCTTGTTAGCCAAAAACATTTTACACTCTTTTTGTGTCACTATATAGGTATATATTGATTTTAGTTTTGGTTACACTTATCATGTCTATGAAATTCACGTGAAATCTTTAATGACATATATGCCACTTTGTCTTACATTAGTGATAACTTCAGACATTATATATAATCTGTGTCACTAAATGACAATTTGAACTTCGTGTAGCGGATCATGCTTTACGTGTTTTACAAGTTATATGCAATGCTAAACGCTCTGCTTAAATTGTATTTGGATAACTTAATATTTGAGATGGCTCTCTTTATACCAACATGTCTTTATCCATCGATTTAAAGATCTTGGAGCCACAAATTAATTGAATTAGTTGCTCAATTATCCTCCAAAAAAAAGGCTTTTGAAAAGCTTATGAATTGATCTTGTGGACTTATAATGGTTTTATTAAAGATGTGACATGATTCTAAGCCAGTTTTGACAGGCCTGTATTTTTTATTTTTTATTTTTATTTATTTATTTATTTTTCCTAGCTAGTCTAAAACAAATTGATGTGATAAACAAATATTGGAGATTTTGAGCTCATTAATCAACCAATGAGAAGAAACTAGTAGTAAATGCCTGACAAACTCCATCTATAAATAGCAAAAGCACCTTGTCTATCTTTTCACAAAACAAACTAGTACAACACTTTGAAAGTTTGAAGCACTTAGAAATGGCTTCAAGAGCTTTGGCAACAACTGCTTTTCTCCTTACCCTTAACCTACTCTTTTTTACTTTGGTATCTTCTACTGATCATACCTCAAAAGGCTGCCCGCCGCCACCAAAATCTCCTACGCCAACACCAACTACACCGACACCAAAACCTCCTACACCGACACCAACTACCCCGACACCAAAACCTCCTACACCGTCACCAAAACCTCCTACACCGACACCAACTACCCCGACACCAAAACCTCCTACACCAACTACCCCGACACCAAAACCTCCTACACCGACACCAAAACCTCCTACACCGACACCAACTACCCCGACACCAAAACCTCCTACACCGTCACCAAAACCTCCTACACCGACACCAACTACCCCGACACCAAAACCTCCTACACCAACACCAAAACCTCCTACACCGACACCAACTACCCCGACACCAAAACCTCCTACACCAACTACCCCGACACCAAAACCTCCTACACCAACACCAACTACACCGACACCAAAACCTCCTTCACCATCATGCCCTCCCAAAGCTGCTACTTGCCCAAAAGATACTCTCAAGTTGGGTGTATGTGCTAACTTGCTCAAAAACCTTCTCCATTTAGTCGTAGGAACTCCACCAAAGACACCATGCTGCACCCTCATCGATGGCCTTGCCGATCTTGAGGCTGCCGTCTGCCTATGTACTGCCATTAAAGCTAATGTCTTGGGAACTAACTTAAATATCCCGGTCTCTCTCAGCCTCTTGCTTAACTACTGTGGAAAGAAGGTCCCCTCAGGCTTCCAATGCGCCTAGATTTATGCTCTAGAATAAATGTTCAAAGTTTGATTCTTAGTTATATTTGCTCTATTCAGAATATATATATGTGATTATGTTTCATACGTGTAAAGAATCATGTATATTATGATTCTATAATAATTTAATGTTCTCGTATTATGTAATTTCGCTCTGAAATCCTTACATGTCTGGATCTGCAATCCTTACAAGTTTGGATTTGATTGGAAAATAATAACGTTACCAGGATTTCAGTTTATGAATATAATAAGATTGATTGTTTGAGTTAGTTATATCTGTTCATTGTCATATACTGTAATTGTTTACTGGTCAATTAACAACTCTTAAATATTTAGTAGCTGGTTTTCCTGGTGGTATGAAAGAACGAGAAGAAACGCACCAAATATATTAAAAACACTGATCCACACCAAAATCCGAATCTAGTTATTATATGTTATATGTATCACACTCGAAACATGCATCCAAACAACCTGGCAGTGTAAAAAGTAACTTCGACTACTTAATTTACAACATATACGAATTTGGATTTGAGTCTTTTCAAGGCTATGTATCATGCATATACGACCCTCTTGGGGATGGTGATGGTCGTTGGTTGTTCGTCTTTGGTGTACCATTCATAAAGGGCTGGTTTCTTGGACTGTCAGGTGAATCATCGAAGTCATCTAGATCAGAACCAGCATACTGCTGAATCACTAGTATTGAAACTGACGATGCAAAATCAGACGATGCTAACAAGTCACCTATTGCGCCTAACTCGGGGCATTCACTCCAGTCGGTCAACCCGGCGGTTAATGGTGACACCACCCCTTGTCCTCTCCCTACTATAAACAAATCATGTTCTTCATCAACTGCTCGAATAGCTGCCATCGTCTCCTCGCCGTTGTTCACCACTTTTTCGGTGTAAATAATGGAGCCTTCATTTGCAATCCTTGTTTTAAACTGGTTTATAAACTCATCATCTGCTTGCTTATCTCTATCGCTATCTGTCACCACTGTTAAAACCCCAGGGTCGTTTTGCACCCGGCCAGAACTACTCGGTGGCTCTAGGATGTCGGTTCCAGCAATAAACCGCATTACGGTCAGAGTGTTTGCTGGATGGCATGACATACGCCATGCAAATGCTAGAGCTTCCCGGTCGTCTGGTCCACCAATGAACACAACTGCAATGTGGTGTGAAACCTGATTTCCTGCAATCCTAGTGGTAGCGCCAAAGCCTCGATCGATTAGAATGCCCACCGAACAAGGTGGGTTAGCTAACACATTTTGGTTAATTGCACGATAAGCAGGGTTAGTAGCTTCCATTCCACCGTCCACTGTTTGTTGTTTGTGAAACGGGAGGATTATAAATGCAACACGCTTGTCCTCCGCAACGCTACAAATGTCCTCGTGCATAGTTGAGTACGGGGAGATTGCGGTTACTGGTTGGACCGAGACATTTTCTGTGTGTTGTTCGAAAGTTTCAAAAGCATTGATAATGTGATCAGATTGTGCTTGTGTTCTGTTGGCTGCTGGTCGGCCTGACTTTCGACTGTTGTGGACAATGAGCATGGCAGAGGCCCGACCGGTTAGCTCGACTAGGTGAAGTATATGGATGCAAAGTGGAGATTTTGTGGTAGGATTTGAGGCTTCAAGAAGGTTAATGATTGTGGGTACGTTTCTTGGAGTGTGGATACAAACTAAGGTTCTAAAATCACCATCAGGTTTCAGTTTCAAGATTGTTCTTCGTTTGTAGGGCGCAAATCTTCTTGCGGGTTTGTAAATTAGTGTCACCGCTGGAGTGATTATTGCCGTCATCACCAACGCGACCACCACCATGATTGCAAATGTCTTTTCATCCAACACCTACNTTAGCCAAAAACATTTTACACTCTTTTTGTGTCACTATATAGGTATATATTGATTTTAGTTTTGGTTACACTTATCATGTCTATGAAATTCACGTGAAATCTTTAATGACATATATGCCACTTTGTCTTACATTAGTGATAACTTCAGACATTATATATAATCTGTGTCACTAAATGACAATTTGAACTTCGTGTAGCGGATCATGCTTTACGTGTTTTACAAGTTATATGCAATGCTAAACGCTCTGCTTAAATTGTATTTGGATAACTTAATATTTGAGATGGCTCTCTTTATACCAACATGTCTTTATCCATCGATTTAAAGATCTTGGAGCCACAAATTAATTGAATTAGTTGCTCAATTATCCTCCAAAAAAAAGGCTTTTGAAAAGCTTATGAATTGATCTTGTGGACTTATAATGGTTTTATTAAAGATGTGACATGATTCTATGCCAGTTTTGACAGGCTTGTATTTTTTTTTATTTTTTATTTATTTATTTTTCTAGCTAGTCTAAAACAAATTGATGTGATAAACAAATATTGGAGATTTTGAGCTCATTAATTAACCAATGAGAAGAAACTAGTAGTAAATGCCTGACAAACTCCATCTATAAATAGCAAAAGCACCTTGTCTATCTTTTCACAAAACAAACTAGTACAACACTTTGAAAGTTTGAAGCACTTAGAAATGGCTTCAAGAGCTTTGGCAACAACTGCTTTTCTCCTTACCCTTAACCTACTCTTTTTTACTTTGGTATCTTCTACTGATCATACCTCAAAAGGCTGCCCGCCGCCACCAAAATCTCCTACGCCAACACCAACTACACCGACAGCATCTACCTGTCCAATGAATCTTCTTGCGTCCGACGTGTTTTCCTAACCATGTCGATGAATTCACGGTCTTCTCATCCACGGTATTAACGCTCCCTAAAAGAATCATTTTCCTCATTAACTCCACCATGTATCTCCACATCTATTTAAGAAGAGGAGCTGCCGGTGTGCAAGCTATTTTTGCAATCTCCTTTTCAGCTGTTGTCAACCCCCAAGTCATGTGTGGGGTGTCTTTAAGAGTTGGATATTTTGTGAGATCCAATAATATATGGTGTGATATGAACGGGAATATTTTTGTGGAACTGATATATAGGTTGAAATTTTACGGGGATTTTTGTGAGATATATGTAGCTGAATTTGTGGAAGATAGATCCGTGACATCGTCGGCGGCAACTACCAACGCCGGGAAATTTCCGCTTACTACTTCGCAATGAATAAGGCTTTCTATATTATATTTATCTGATTGTCCGTCGACATTGTCGACGGAACGTTAAAAACAAAAACTAATTATTGCTAAATTCACGCTAATCACGTTTTGGTTTTTTATCGTTGATTTAATTAAGGTTCCCGTCGAATGTCGAGGGAATATCGCATGAGCGGGAATTTTATCGCGGCCCATTTTCGTCAATTATTGAGGAGTTATTTTGTGATTATTTTTTTTTTTTTTTTTTTTTTTTATCCGTGGACATGTGACGGGATATGTGGGGCCCAAAATTCAACGGGACTTGCTGGTCGGTCAAGCGTGTTTTTGTGTTTTCTGCTTACTTCGTGACATATGTCGCCGCGGATTTTTTCGTCGCCTGCCTGTTCTCCTGTTTCTTGTAGTGTGTGTTAAGCGTTCAAGGATTTTCTCTTTCAATTCTCGAATCAATGAAGTCGTGTAGGATGTTTTTCAGATCGAGTTTCCAAGGGTCTGTTGTGATCCATCGTTCAAAGAGTTACTTCCTTAATCGTATGCAATATTTTTTGTTTCCTATGTGTATTTGGTGTGGTTTTTGTTTTCTTCCCCTTCTGGTGATCTTCCTCATGACTTGCATGGTTCAAATATAGTCTTTTTAGAATGGGGAAAAAAACATGAATGATTCCTTTTCTAGCAGTTGGGTAAAATAATATCGAAATGATTGGTAACAACTCCATTAACTAACCATTAGCCTTCGTAGCTCTCTAGCATATGCTCGGCCTGAGGACGAGCACGATGAACAACGGGAAGAGTTCATCATATATTTATAAGCACATTTGATATTAAATAAATAAGATACGAACAAAATCATAACTATTCGATGAGCTTTAGCTAACGGGCTAGGCCTATAGTGTTTAGAGTAAATTTAGATTTTTATCAGTTAAAGCATGCATAGCATTAACAACGTATATCATAATATATACATTTTGTAGTGTAAAAAGCAAACCTTGGCCCACCGAATAAAACATGTCAATTGTTGGAAACCACAAACACCTAGTTAGTTGTGGGAGTAACAAATAACATAGGTATTCGTGTGGCATCTCATCATAATAATGGAAATGCGAACAACGAATGGTTAGTGGAATGGCTGAGTGATTCGTTAAAATCATAGTACAGTGATTTTTCAAAGAAACACAAGTGAAGTATGTATTTCTCGGATAGCTATGTCCCAGCGAAAGTAAGACGGCGATTGAGTCGGTTTGTGTCGCGTGAATGTGAAGTGAATAAGAAAATATAATTGAGAGTTTTTGGATTTTATGTTAAAGAAAATAAAAGCGCAAATAAAAACAATAAAACAAGTAAACGTATAAAATGACAAAACAATAAAAGATTTAAAATGTGAAAGGAAATTAAAAACGGGAAATGAGTTTAAAAACAAAATGTTTGCTAAGCGACGTGAATAAGTTCATCAAGTGTGGATTAAAGAATCGATGACGAATTATTTTCCTTACAAAAGATTATTTATTTTGCAAATAACCGTTTGAAAAGATAATAATTACTAAACGTGTGATTTGATTGTTCTCCGGCTTATGACCTTCGAATAATAAAATCAAAAGTCTAAATAATCTTAACAATTATTAATCACGGCCCCTATTAAATAAGCCACACTTAACTCACAAACTCGTGCCACTAAGCAAACATTATTAAACTACTCGAGACTCATATTAAATGTGCTTACTTGATAAAATAAAAGACTCGATAAAATAAGCATACTTGATAAACCAAACTAAAATTCGGCAGAGTTTCGCCTAAGCATAAAGCATAAGAGACCTCACTCGATAAACGATGAGGTAATGATTATCATACTTGATAATCTTGGCTAACTCGCCATAAAAAATGAAACTCGATGACGACAATACTCGATAAAACTACTTGACAAAAATAAAATAAAATAAAACACTAACTCGATACATAAAAAAATGAAGTCTTACTCGAAAATATTGACTCTAAATCCTAACGTTAAAAGGTTGCTAAAAGGTCCAAATTAGATGAAATGAAAAACTATGTAACTTGTTATTATTAAAAAACTATTAACTTGATGATAATATAAAAAAAAAGTAAACTAGATGGAACTGGAAAAGCAATACTCGATAGATATGAGAACCACTACTCGATAACAATTATAAATCATATACTCGATAATATGTTTACAGACCATACTCGATACTAAATTAATAGAAATACTCGATAAAACATTTTAATACTCGATAACATTAAAAATTAATCCATACTCGACTTACTCGAAAATTACACTACATACTCGATAAAATATACGTAACAAAACTCTATTTTGATCCAAAATAAAGCCTAAGACTAATATTTTTCCACTAAATTCATTACTAAATAAACTAGTTTTACCATAAACTTTAAATCCCACCAATAAAAACACGAATTTAACAACTAAAAATTAAAGATTTTTTTGAGAAATAAAGCTTTAGAGAGAGAAAGTAAAGGAAAACTCATAAATGCATTAATAAAACTAAGACTAGACAGAAACTAACCTTAAGACTAACCAACCTCTCAAATGAGGAATACAAGAGCTATTTATAGGCTAGGGGCTAGGGCTTCTCTAAAGTTTGACATTGTTACACATTTAGCCCGTAGACCTTTACAAAACATGAAAATCTTACTTAAAACATATTAAAATGCAACTAATACAACTCAATACTAAACGTAACGGTCTTGTAACTTGGAGGACTTGAGTTGACTTTTCTTCCAAAGTTCTTCAAAGGACCAAAGTTGACAAATTGCTGAAACTTGGAGGACCATTATTGCAAAGGTCTTTATACTTCAACTAAGAGTCTCTTTTGTTATTCTTCGAATCTCTAAGGATTACTTTTGTCATGTTGGGCTTTTCTTGGACAAATTTCTTCCTCGGCTTCGGCTTTTGACACTTTTTCCAAATCTCGTGCTCGTTTTAGGCTTTTTGGTTGATTTTGTTGCCATTTATGCAATATCGGCTCCTGCACGATCACAAACACAAAAATACAACATCTTTGGCAATTATAGTTAGTTTTTGGTTGTTTTGGTCCGTAAACTAAGGTCAAAAGTATGTGTAAAATAACACATACCACTGAGTACTGTAAAAATGGTATCAAAGACAATCTAAAGATAGTTAATCACCCAACCAACCACCCCTTTAGTGATCTTCTTTTATTATAACAATAAACACTGATAACTAGCCCCTAAACAGGTTCTTGCCTACAAGTTACAAAGAAAGAATGATAGTCCCCAAATGGATGCTATAACAATCAAATACAGCAATCACATGTAACACCCTCAAAATTCGGTACAGCGGAAGCATACATGTCATGGGTGCTACCAAATTAGAATCACAACACAAAGTATAGAAAACGGATTTATCTCATACGTTTTAGAAAAAACATCATATATCTCGGTTAAGTACACTGCCTAAGAGGATTGTAAAAGTCGGTAGGATTTACAAATCTCCAAACATATGTTGATGTTTATAAATGAAAAATAATACGTAAATCTAATACATATATCCTTTAAAAGATTAAAAGGTATTATTATTGTAGTATAAAGGCAAGATGAGAAGTTGAAAGTGAAAAGGGGTCAGATAGTGTAAAACTAGTAAGTATAGGATTAGGGGTAAAAGAAATATGAGATTATTACATATGACAAATATTTAAACAGGGGTAAGAATTAAAGTTAACTAATGGTCGATTTGTTTGTTACAGATCATTATTTCCAGCCATATAACAACAATCTATCAAATTTATTTTATATAGAAAGGGAAGCTTAGGTTAACTAATTTTACTTCCACCATCAAAACATGAAAAATTACCACAAATACAAATTTCAAGAATTCTTAGTGACTGTTGCAAATTCAAATTTCGAGAATTACGATGATGAACTTTGTTCGAAAGCTATTTAGTACGCTTGTTGGTGGGGAAGATGATAATTCGGGTGATTCTACTTCTGTGTATAATGGTGTAATTGTTGTTTCAACTGATGGTGGGGATGATGTTGGGAATGATATTGGTATTGTTGGCGATGAGAGAGATAATGGTGATAGGGAATTTGGTTTTATTGTTAATGATCAAGAAACATCTTCTACTCCTACTAATATTGATAATCAAGAATCGGAGCAT
This sequence comes from Artemisia annua, assembly GCA_014162995.1. Classification (NCBI taxonomy): domain Eukaryota; kingdom Viridiplantae; phylum Streptophyta; class Magnoliopsida; order Asterales; family Asteraceae; genus Artemisia; species Artemisia annua. The sequence continues at coordinate 71,427 of LBNU01010638.1, forward strand.
ATATTTAGTGATGGTATGGATGAGATTATGGTTGATGATCAAGAACAACAACAACAAGAAGAACAAGTTGTTGCTTCCTCTGCTAATTCTAACAATGGTACTGGTGACTTTTCTAAAGAGTTTTCGGTTGCTTTTGATGTCATAAGGAAGAAAGTGTGAGACTTGTTGGCCGGAAATATTTTACCCTCTGACTTTGCATCATTATGTAATGCTGTAGTTGGTAATGCTCTAGTTTCTTTAGTTTTAATCAACCATCCTTTCAATAAGTCAACTTTAAATCTTCTTTTAGATTCTTTAATGTTGTTGTTATATATGTTGTTTTGGTGAAAAGTAGTCAATAAAGAATTTAACGTTTTTGTATAAAATAACATATTAAATATGTTTTTTTGTTGTTTTGATGATGATAATATAATAATAATAATAATCATAATCATATATATGTATGTGGTCCTATTACACTATCATCTATTTCTTGTTCAATGTTAATACTAATAATGTCCCTTTCCTTTTTCTTAAAATTTTTAGCTTTCATCAGAATGTTAGAGGTCATTACCTTACGCTGCTACATTTTTCGTCAAGATCATGTCTTTGTTCTCTACCCAACAAAAAAAAAAAAAAAAAAANAAAAAAAAAAACTCGATTAAAATGGTAACACTAATCATGTTTCCTCAACACCAGACTAGGTCAAAGTGGCTTTCCTTCTCCATGGTGTCAAAGACCTACAACATGTTATTTCATGAGAACAAAAGACTCTACATCACAAGTTTTGCACAAAAACCTTAGGTTTTGGTTTCGGTTGACACCTATGCAGACTTACCCCTACCGATTATTCTTTAGCCAACACCGAAACATGCTTCAACAGCGAAACCGGCATCTTCCTTGTTACAATTACCGGGTTTAAATAGCTAGCATTCTTTTGGTGGTGACTTTTCAAAAGTGTTTTCCATGGCGTTTGATGTTATAAGGACGAAACTATGGGACTTGTTGGCCGGAAAAATTTCACCCTCAAAATTTGCAATCTTCTGCAATTGTGTTGTTGGTAATGCTCTTTTGCTTTCTTATTACACACATGATCAAATCTTCTTTTCTTTAGTTTTAGTCAAACATTCTTTCATTAAAAAAGTCAACCACAAATCTACTTTTAGATACTTCTGCATATCCTTCTTAATGTAGTATATGATGTTTTGGTGAAAAGTACTCAGTTGTTTTGGCTAATCCCGCAATAACCAATCCAATGAGCTACTTGTTATAGACTCTCAATTTGGCAGCATAACAAATTTATTTGCTAGCTAAGAAAAAACTGTGAATGATGTAATTGGGGAAATGATTAGGAAACTAACATTTGATGTTATGGAGCTAGATGAGCACCTAGAGGTAGGTAATGTTGATGCTATGCATTTTCATGGTTCAGGTCATGAGGGGTTAAGCCATGATGAACATTTGGAATTGATGATTAAGACCAACATATTGATCTTAATGTTCCATTAGAGGTAAGTGAATAAGGTGTTGTTAGTGGATGCTTAGATAAGGTAGATGCACGCGTTGAGAGTCAGTAGGTGGTAGTTCAAGACAAGGTAAATGAACATGTTGATTTTGAGTTAGATGTTGTTCAAGATTGGTTAGATGGAGGGTTAGATACTGAGCACAAAGTTGTTGAAAATAGGGTAGATGAACACTTACGTATTGATGATCCTTTAGAATTGGAGACTGACTACGGTGAAGACAATAGTGATAACAATGAGGACAATGAGCTTGATCAAAATATCGTGGTGGGTGCAGAGTGTGAGATGGGTGAACCTGATGTGGAGGTCCATTTGTTTGGTCTAACCATTATGGTCCCAGAACATATTGTTAGGGTCTGAGAATGGTGATTGTGCATGTCAAAGGAGAAGGGAACTTAGAAAATTAAGAAAGGCTGCCATGCAGGTTAAAGTGAAGGAAATAGATACACTTTCTATTGCGGGGAGGTCTTTGCCATGCAGGTTAAAGTGAAGGAAATAGATATAGGTTATATTTGCATTCAATTGAAACTAACCTAAGGACGCATCATATAAGCATGATTAACACTAACCTAACATTGTATGATATTGTGTATTATTTCTTACAAAACTTTAGAGTATTTATTGTCTAACCAAACATCGTATGATATTGTGTTGGCTTGTTGCTACTTATTTCTTACAAAGTTATAGAATATTTATTGTCTAATATTTTGCCTTTTCTCATGTGCTTTTGTTATGTCACCTCTTATGATTTGGATATCTTATGTTTTAATTCATTTCATCTCTATTTGTCACATAAAGATATGGTTACAGGTGAAATAAATTGTCAAGCAGTCAAACGTAAAATGTCTATTAAGGAATGTTTTGAAACTGAACTGAACAGGTAAGTTCAATCGGTGAACTGGACTGGAGCAGGTTCGACGGTTCTTTCGGTTCAACAAAAGAAAAAGGCTAAAAACCGGAGAAAGTCGGGAACCGAAAAAAAACAGTTTGATGTCCGACCTGGTTTTCAAAACATTGCTATTAAGAGTCAATGTGAAATGTGTATTCTTCATTAAAAAAACTGTCAAACATACTTAAGTGACTGATTGTCGAGCATGTATACAACTTCCTAGTAGTTATTTATTTCTTATCATGCACCATTTATACAACTTCCTAAATAGTTAATTACTAATTGTCAAGCCGTCTGAATGTTTTTTATCCTTGACTACACGTATAACCTGCATAACACGACCCGCAATACCCATACCCGACTAACCTAAAGTTTATTAGGGTTGGGTATCAAGTATGGTTTTGCATCTTTGTTTGGTTTTCATTATGCTACTATACAAATAGGAAAGCAAGTCGGCTTTAAGGGAGTGCAAGAGGTGCTATTGCACAGGGCCACCGCTTAATGAGGGCCACAAAATTCCATGTACTTTATTATATGTATATACACAACATGAGACTTGAGTTTAATTAGTTCACGCACTAGTGATACATATGTATTTTGCAGTGTTGCAAAAATCGGCCGAATCGGCCGATTAATCGGCGATTAATCGGTAATCGGCCCAGGACTTGGAGAGAATTCCACGGAAATCGGCCGATTAATCGGCCGAGTCAAGAAAATCGGCCGATTAATCGGTAAAAAATCGCTAATCGGCCCCGGACCGCCTCAGTACCGATTTACGATTTTTGCAACATTGGTATTTTGTATGTGTGTTTAAGGGCCTTTTTGTGGTGATGGCACAGGGCCACCAAAATCCATGAGACGACCCTGTAGGAAAGAGGTGTCTTTGAAGCAAACTATTCTACGGGTCTACATTTATTTATTCTTTATCAAATCCAAAATCGATACTATTATTTGTATATGATGTTTAAATAAAAAGAACGAGCAACGCAACAAATTTTGGCTAATTACTTAATATCAACAGGAAACGATCGAATAAACAATCACACACAAAAAAAAAATAAAAATAAATAAATAAATAAATAATAATAAAATAATAATAATAATAATAATAATAATAATAATAATAAATAAAAGAAAAACAAGAATTTGAGGCAACTTGGCTGATAGTTTCTTTATCCGTCATTTGTTATTAGGCAGGCCTGATCAAGAAGGCCCATTCGATCAACAACCGAACATTGTGAGTTTGTGAACTTGATAAAGAGTATAGATATATCATTCATAACTCATCTACCAAAGAAAAGAGAGGAAAAATAAAATAAAAAAATAAAAAAAATAGGCATGCATGAGTTTAGTCATAGTAAGATGTATAGCGGATCTCCACTTAACTACTTTCACTAAGGCTTCTTGTATTTTTAGTATCGTAGATCTTTAATCCATCTTGTAAGCCTGTCATCAACTATATCATCGGTGTCACATGACAGCACCACAACCTATTCATGGTTTACATACGATATTGCTAAACTATTTGGACACTAGGCTAGAAGACAAGCCACAAGAACGTGAAGGTTCCGAAAACGTGTAAAGAAACTATAATATTAGTCCCGCCATTCATTGTAGAGTTCCTTTCTATTCGTTTTCATGTTTTTAGATGTGACTAATAACATAAAAGAAAAAAATTATTGCCAACTCTTTTTTGTACCAGGAAAAATATTCCATCTACTAAAATAGTTTCCCATTTTTAATATCACATTCAATGCCTGTAATACTGAAAACTATATTAGGTTTTAGGTTCGCATAGTACTGTACTTGAGTTATTAATTAGCGTAATAAGATTGTTGTCCATAGCAATTCGTTGACGTATGCATGTAAATCTATATAGTAAACTGAGAAGCATTGTTTACAGCAAGCATACATACATACTTGCAAGAATTTAAAACCTCTCTTGTTCAATCACCTAGAAAGCTTTGAACATAAGATTGAGGGTTCATATTCTTTGTTTTCTCGCAACATGAGAAGTTCAAAGTTCAAACACTAGAAAATCTCAATCTCATTATAGATTGTTATGATTAATAATTATAAAAACTTAGTATCTATAATACCTTATAATACATCTTATAATACATCTTTGACACTCTTTCATATTAATTTTTTAAGACTACCAAAAATATATTTTTAAGCAAAAATAAGTAAATAAGCATAATTTACAAGTATTTAAAGCACAAATAAAACTAGAAAACAATATTTAACACATACAATTAATACACTATTTAAATCACCCATTCACCAAAATATACAACCATTTAACCACAATGTACAATTTAATCAAGCTATTAACCCAATAACTTAAAATTAAAGCCATTAGGCNAGCATACATACATACTTGCAAGAATTTAAAACCTCTCTTGTTCAATCACCTAGAAAGCTTTGAACATAAGATTGAGGGTTCATATTCTTTGTTTTCTCGCAACATGAGAAGTTCAAAGTTCAAACACTAGAAAATCTCAATCTCATTATAGATTGTTATGATTAATAATTATAAAAACTTAGTATCTATAATACCTTATAATACATCTTATAATACATCTTTGACACTCTTTCATATTAATTTTTTAAGACTACCAAAAATATATTTTTAAGCAAAAATAAGTAAATAAGCATAATTTACAAGTATTTAAAGCACAAATAAAACTAGAAAACAATATTTAACACATACAATTAATACACTATTTAAATCACCCATTCACCAAAATATACAACCATTTAACCACAATGTACAATTTAATCAAGCTATTAACCCAATAACTTAAAATTAAAGCCATTAGGCTGCCCTAAGTGGCCGGTTGACCGGTTCGATCGCCGCTGCGCCGACCGAGTCGCCGTCATTGAACTTGGTCGGTCAGCTCCAAAATTGACGAAGGTTTCGTCCCCTCGACCGATATAGTCACAGGGTACCCGTTGCCGCATCACGCGTAGAGATGGCAAAAAAATCTGAATCCGACGGAGAATCCGATACCCGACCCCGATTTAACCGGGGAATCCCCGAGTTGACCGGGTATGGGGATGGGTATGGGGAATCCCCATTACTCAAAAGCGGGTATGGAGGCGGGGATGGTAATACCCTCGGGTCCCCGTACCCGTCCCCGAACCCGTCTCCGAATATCTTTTATAAATGAATAAAATTATATATGTATATAATATTAAAAATCTTCTCAATTAATAGCTAATATACTCTTGTTAATGGTCGTTGTACCTTTGGAAATTGGATTAGTTCGCGTTTTTGTTTCCAATTGTAGTCGTTTTCGTACTTACGATAAGTCGTACTCTTTACTATGTTTTGTCGAATGCTTGAACTTAATCTAATGAATGAATTTTGTTTGCTTTTAGTATGCTTGCACCATTATTTAAAATGTCAATTATGTAACGGGGAAAAATCCCTGATTCCCCATTGGGGATCACCGTTAGCCATTGGGGATGGGGATGGGATGCAATTGTGACCCCCGACGGGGATGGGGATAACTATCTAACTTCGGGGATGGGGATGGTATAAACCATTCCCCGCATACCCGACCCCGTTGCCATCTCTAATCACGCGGGTACCCTGCTAATTTTTATAACGTGCCCATGAACACATGCTAATTTGCATATGAAAAAAAGGTATTAGTTTATTGAAGTATAAAATATGTTCAGATAGAGTAATTTATCAATTTATTTAATTTGTATTAGATGCAACTTTTTTGTTTATTAATTAGTCCTCCATCTCAATTTGATACTCATCCCACAAATCTTTTATTTATTTAATTTAGGTGAAATTAATGCAATGTTAATTGTTAAATATTATTTTCACCCTAGTTAAACTACGTTCGCTTTTTAAAAATCCAACCTCTTAAATGTTACTCCCTCCATCCTAATTTAGTTTATTTTATTATTTTATTATTATAAAATTGGGTTGTCTCAAAATACATACACTTTGATATTTTAACCAATCAAAAATAAATTTTGTAAGTAGAAATAATATTTAATTGGTGAAAAGTGTAGTTAGTAGAAATTTTTTAACCACGTGCAATTTAAAAGTAGACTTAAAATTTTGGATGAATAACGTACAATAAATACTTGAGGGTCACGTTTGGGTATAGTAGTAAAACTATAAGTTTTTAATTGTTATTTATTGAAAGTGGACAACTTTTGTAGACAATTTTTGTGGAACAAACATAATGAGGATAACAAAGATGAGATGGAGAATGTAAATATTAACATGTGAATAGTATACACATATTAACAAAACTCTTTTATAAACGATAGGCACGTACCAAAATGGACCCAGTAATATCAATTTGGAAAGAAGAAAAGAATCTAAACCATGTAACAAGCTTAGCTTATCTGACAGCTTGCGCTAACATATCCATGCTTTTCCTATAACATTCACAAGCTACCCACATGGCGCTATATTGTTTCTTTGTTATCCTCTTCGTTTATTTTTTCCCCTCCATGATTATATTTATGGTTTACGTAAAAGGAAAGTGCAGATATCTAAAAGAAAGGAAGATTTAGAGACAACTCACGGCTAACGTTGGTGTCATTTCATAGATTTTTTCCAAAAATCCAAATCACATTTAACCATCATCAAATGATCTAGCGGTAATATTTTAGATTTTCTTATAAGAGGTCAACTGGTCAAGGATTCAAACTTCGATAGGTTTTTCATTTCGGGGTGACCATGGAAGGGTCGGAAAATGTCACGGTATCAGTGAAACCACATACATCCAAGTAAAAAAAGACTCGCCCTTTCGCGGGTAACCTGAAGAGAGAAAACCTTGTCCATTTACCATGTCATATCCTTGAAAGCAAACAGATGCATTTAAATGCTTTTAGCGTCATTTCTACATGAACGAAACAAACACACCCAGTAAAATTCGAGTTCATATCTTATGCCTTCTTCAATCTGAAAATGTATAAAAGTATTATTCTAGAAACAACTAAACACCTTAAGATTATTCTAAAAACAACTAAACATGAAACCCATAAAATATAACGTTTAAATAATAATAATAGTCTAACATATATAACTTCCTTTTATGAAAGCTTCAATTTTTTAGGTAAAAGGGGGTCACCCTGGTAAAATATATTACGCCAAAAATGTTTAAGTACAACGGATGATAGTGAATCTCTCATCTCGGCCCGTTACATGGGCAAAAAATTAGCATCCAATGTGCAACAACCAAAACACTACATAAGAAAAACATGCCAAAACACTACATAAGAAAGCTTCAATTTATAATATCGTATAATGACACCCACAACAACTAGTCTCATAATCAAAGGTATTATCAAGAGGCAAATCACAGTATATTAATTAGTGGATTTGGACTTTTCTTGTATGGGTAAGCACACGAGACAAACCCTATTATATATACTCCGTATTAATTAAAGTGCTTGTTAAATATGAGCTTTAGGTTTCACTGTATAAAAAGTGCTTGTTAGCCAAAAACATTTTACACTCTTTTTGTGTCACTATATAGGTATATATTGATTTTAGTTTTGGTTACACTTATCATGTCTATGAAATTCACGTGAAATCTTTAATGACATATATGCCACTTTGTCTCACATTAGTGATAACTTCAGACATTATATATAATCTGTGTCACTAAATGACAATTTGAACTTCGTGTAGCGGATCATGCTTTACGTGTTTTACAAGTTATATGCAATGCTAAACGCTCTGCTTAAATTGTATTTGGATAACTTAACATTTGAGATGGCTCTATTTATACCAACATGTCTTTATCCATCGATTTAAAGATCTTGGAGCCACAAATTAATTGAATTAGTTGCTCAATTATCCTCCAAAAAAAGGCTTTTGAAAAGCTTATGAATTGATCTTGTGGACTTATAATGGTTTTATTAAAGATGTGACATGATTCTATGCCAGTTTTGACAGGCTTGTATTTTTTTTTATTTTTTATTTATTTATTTTTCTAGCTAGTCTAAAACAAATTGATGTGATAAACAAATATTGGAGATTTTGAGCTCATTAATTAACCAATGAGAAGAAACTAGTAGTAAATGCCTGACAAACTCCATCTATAAATAGCAAAAGCACCTTGTCTATCTTTTCACAAAACAAACTAGTACAACACTTTGAAAGTTTGAAGCACTTAGAAATGGCTTCAAGAGCTTTGGCAACAACTGCTTTTCTCCTTACCCTTAACCTACTCTTTTTTACTTTGGTATCTTCTACTGATCATACCTCAAAAGGCTGCCCACCGCCACCAAAATCTCCTACGCCAACACCAACTACACCGACACCAAAACCTCCTACACCGACACCAACTACCCCGACACCAAAACCTCCTACACCGTCACCAAAACCTCCTACACCGACACCAACTACCCCGACACCAAAACCTCCTACACCAACTACCCCGACACCAAAACCTCCTACTCCGACACCAAAACCTCCTACACCAACTACCCCGACACCAAAACCTCCTACACCAACACCAACTACACCGACACCAAAACCTCCTTCACCATCATGCCCTCCCAAAGCTGCCACTTGCCCAAAAGATACTCTCAAGTTGGGTGTATGTGCTAACTTGCTCAAAAACCTTCTCCACTTAGTCGTAGGAACTCCACCAAAGACACCATGCTGCACACTCATCGATGGCCTTGCCGATCTCGAGGCTGCCGTCTGCCTATGTACTGCCATTAAAGCTAATGTCTTGGGAATTAACTTAAATATCCCGGTCTCTCTCAGCCTCTTGCTTAACTACTGTGGAAAGAAGGTTCCCTCAGGCTTCCAATGCGCCTAGATTTATGCTCTAGAATATATATATGTGATTATGTTTCATACGTGTAAAGAATCATGTACATTATGATTCTATAATAATTTAATGTTCTCGTATTATGTAATTTCGCTCTGAAATCCTTACATGTCTGGATCTGAAATCCTTACAAGTTTGGATTTGATTGGAAAATAATAACGTTACCAGGATTTCAGTTTATGAATACAATAAGATTGATTGTTTGAGTTAGTTATATACTGTAATTGTTTACCGGTCAATTAACAACTCTTAAATATTTAGTAGCTAGTTTTCCTGGTGGTATGAAAGAACGAGAAGAAACACACCAAATATATTAAAAACATTGATCCACACCAAAATCCGAATCTAGTTATTATATGTTATATGTAATCACACTCGAAACATGCATGCATCCAAACAACCTGGCAGTGTAAAAAGTAACTTCGACTACTTAATTTACAACATATACGAATTTGGATTTGAGTCTTTTCAAGGCTATGTATCATGCATATACGACCCTCTTGGGGATGGTGACGGTCGTTGGTTGTTCGTCTTTGGAGTACCATTCATAAAGGGCTGGTTTCTTGGACTGTCAGGTGAATCATCGAAGTCATCTAGATCAGAACCAGCATACTGCTGAATCACTAGTATTGAAACTGACGATGCAAAATCAGACGATGCTAGCAAGTCACCTATTGCTCCTAACTCGGGGCATTCACTCCAGTCGGTCAACCCGGCGGTTAATGGTGACACCACCCCTTGTCCTCTCCCTACTATAAACAAATCATGTTCTTCATCAACTGCTCGAATAGCTGCCATCGTCTCCTCGCCGTTGTTCACCACTTTTTCAGTGTAAATAATGGAGCCTTCATTTGCAATCCTTGTTTTAAACAGGTTTATAAACTCATCATCTGCTTGCTTATCTCTATCGCTATCTGTCACCACTGTTAAAACCCCAGGGTCGTTTTGCACCCGGCCAGAACTACTCGGTGGCTCTAGGATGTCGGTTCCAGCAATAAACCGCATTACGGTCAGAGTGTTTGCTGGATGGCATGACATACGCCATGCAAATGCTAGAGCTTCCCGGTCGTCTGGTCCACCAATGAACACAACTGCAATGTGGTGTGAAACCTGATTTCCTGCAATCCTAGTGGTAGCGCCAAAGCCTCGGTCGATTAGAATGCCCACGGAACAAGGTGGGTTAGCTAACACATTTTGGTTAATTGCACGATAAGCAGGGTTAGTAGCTTCCATTCCACCGTCCACCGTTTGTTGTTTGTGAAACGGGAGGATTATAAATGCAACACGCTTGTCCTCCGCAACGCTACAAATGTCCTCGTGCATAGTTGAGTACGGGGAGATTGCGGTTACTGGTTGGACCGAGACATTTTCTGTGTGTTGTTCGAAAGTTTCAAAAGCATTGATAATGTGATCAGATTGTGCTTGTGTTCTGTTGGCTGCTGGCCGGCCTGACTTTCGACTGTTGTGGACAATGAGCATGGCAGAGGCCCGACCGGTTAGCTCAACTAGGTGAAGTACATGGATGCAAAGTGGAGATTTTGTGGTAGGATTTGAGGCTTCAAGAAGGTTAATGATTGTGGGTACGTTTCTTGGAGTGTGGATACAAACTAAGGTTCTAAAATCACCATCAGGTTTCAGTTTCAAGATTGTTCTTCGTTTGTAGGGCGCAAATCTTCTTGCGGGTTTGTAAATTAGTGTCACCGCTGGAGTGATTATTGCCGTCATCACCAACGCGACCACCACCATGATTGCAAATGTCTTTTCATCCAACACCTACACATTCACGTCTTCAATGCTCAGAATAAAATCCGTTTTAATATTTAAGGTAAAATCAGTAATAATTAGGAATAAAAATCACCTTTTGATCCTTGCCAACATTGAGGACAATCATCTCAACAAGGCCTTTGGTATTCATGAGCAATCCAAGTGTGACTCCATCATAAAATGGCATTTGGTATATTAGAGCAACGAGCAAAGTTCCCGCTACTTTCCCAGCACATGCTAGTACTATCACAAGTGCTAGAATGCCCCATGTGTCTGCACCATCAATAGCATCAATCGACGTTTTAAGACCACTGATAGCAAAAAAGAGTGGTAGCAAAATCCCTGATACGAAATCCTCCAATTTTTCAATAAGTGTAACCCCTAAAGGTCCATTTGGGATCACCAACCCGAAAATAAATGCTCCAAACACCGAGTGTGTGCCAAGTGCATCTGTTATGAACCCCGCGATCATAACTCCAGTCAAGATTAGACCAATGTAAATATCATGAACACTTTCACCTTCTGGGGTCTTTCGAATGACCCATGAAATCATCGGGCGGACAACAAAAACACAAAAGGCAATAAACCCGGCACTTGATAAAACTACCCATAGAGTAGCCAAATTAACATTCTCATTTTCTGCCAATGCAATAGCTAATGCCAGAAGAATCCATGCACACATATCGTTCACGATAGCTGAAGACATTGCGATCCTGCCAATCTCTGTATTAAGTAGCTTGAGCTCGGCCAAGACTCGTGCAAGTACTGGAAATGCTGTAACGGATAGGGCTACACCAAGGAACAATATAAAGGTGCCTTGTTTAACGCCATGCGTTCCTTGGTGTAAGAGGAAGGAGAAAGAGATGCCCATGAGGAATGGGAGGATCATTCCAGCGAACGCAATGAAAATCGCTTTCCTTCCAGTGCGGCGGATCACAGCAATATCCATTTCTACTCCGACTAGGAAAAGAAAGTATAGAAGTCCGATGTTTGCCATTGTTTCAAGAACCATAACGCTTCTTAATGGGAATATTGCATTGGCAAAGGTTTTATTTCGTCCCATTACTGATGGACCTAATATCACTCCACCCTGTATAGGTTTATTATGCTTATATTGAATTAGTCACAAAATCATTAACATTCGTAACATAAATAGCTTCTAAGAAAATTGCTAAATGCTATTGGTTTTATTACTGATGAATATTTGTAAATATCAAGTGATTTTTTTAAGAGCGTTAACATGCATAGAAATTGTCATAGTACGGAATAATAATATATAAAAAAACAAAAAATCAATCTCAATTTCTCGATGGTTACAAGCTTGATTGTGGGGAAGAATAATGTAACGAGAAGACTTACAAGGATCTCGGATATAACACGAGGCTGGCGTAAGGGTTTCAAGAGGAAAACTAGAACACGCGTGGTAACAACAACAAGAATCAATTGCAAAAGGAATAGAGGGAGCGAGTAATTCAAAGGGTCATCTCCTTGCCATATCCCGTGGGTCGTGATCATCAACGGAGCATAACAAACGATTGTATCTTGAGTTACATTTTGGGGCGGCATTTTCTTTATCTGTCGAAACTAAAAATACACAATGCCTAGATGCATGCATGGATCAATTTATTCAATAATTGTTAATTTTTACGTTAGCAGTCCTGCAATAACACTAAACAGAGAGACGGTATAGTCAAAAAATTTGAATCAATTTGACAAAATTACGGGAGGGCAGAGGAGTTCCAATACATGCGGGAATTTGTAAGTGACAACCATTGGATAAATCGGAGTCTTTCACCGAGTTAGATTTAATTGCTAAAAATAGAGTTTTCTACTCCAAAAATCTGGTTTGCATGTGTTTATCTTTTATCAAACTTTGATCACAAAATATAGTAATCACGTTGACACATTTGAAAGGATATCCAAAAATAGATCCTGCATTTGTGACTTTTAGGGTGTCGGCTAAAAGTCCCCTCTCGCCCATTCTTGTTTTTGTTTTATTGATTCTACCATAACAAAATCACCATTGTTTATTACATAACTAAATATTTTATTTTTTATTTTTTATTTTTATGAAAAAGATTTTGTAAATTTTATGTACGTGTATGTGTATTGAAATATTTTTTTGGGTAAAGGGGAGTAATCCTGCACCCTGGTAAATATATTAGCCAAAAACTTTTAAGTACAATGGATATGGGTGAAGTCCCACATCTCAGCCCGTTACATAGGCTAAAACCTTACATAACAAGATACTTCCTAATTTCTAAAACTAGAAATCAAACCACAACGCAAATGATAACATAAGAACAACGAGATAAATTACTTCCTAGGACCTTGAAGCTTGGTACCATACATGGCATTAAAAGCATCCAAATTACCGGAAAGATCATACACCTGGTTCGCATAATCATCGTAGTCATCATAATCTTGTTCAAACTCTTGCCCCCCACCAAAAAGATTAGCGGACTCATCAAATGGGTTGGCAACCTCGTCTTCATAATCAGACACCACAATTTCTTCCACCTTTGAAATGGGTTAACCCTCTTAGTGGCAGAGGTCGACGGGATAGAATGACCATCATCATCCACAAGAGTTGCTATACCATCAATAAGTAGCTTTTCAAGCTTACCAATTTTCTCAACAATATGTGTATTGAAATAAGAAGCAAATAAAATGGGTTTGTGGGTATAAACACCACTTGTTTGGGATACACACACCATTACACACACGACTAACACACATTAATTATATTAAAATTTTCAAATTAAAAATTCAATGTTAAAAGATGAAAATATACTGTATATATTTTCATACTCTTTTCCTTCTACCACTAAAACCTTGATTTTTTTTTTAATATATTAAACCATGATTTTTTTTTCTTCTTTTAACCATCTTCATCTTAAAACTTATAGCTTCTCATCTTACTTTATTGAGCTTTCAACATGGTCAAACAAAAATACACACATATCACAGTCACCTTCAAAACAAAAATCAATCATAAATTGATGAAAGATTGGAAATCATCTTAACTCTGTCTGAATCCACTAGATCTGGTGGCGATGGTGGTTAACATGTGATGGACAGCGGCAGCGGNTCTCGCCCATTCTTGTTTTTGTTTTATTGATTCTACCATAACAAAATCACCATTGTTTATTACATAACTAAATATTTTATTTTTTATTTTTTATTTTTATGAAAAAGATTTTGTAAATTTTATGTACGTGTATGTGTATTGAAATATTTTTTTGGGTAAAGGGGAGTAATCCTGCACCCTAGTAAATATATTAGCCAAAAACTTTTAAGTACAATGGATATGGGTGAAGTCCCACATCTCAGCCCGTTACATAGGCTAAAAGCTTACATAACAAGATACTTCCTAATTTCTAAAACTAGAAATCAAACCACAACGCAAATGATAACATAAGAACAACGAGATAAATTACTTCCTAGGACCTTGAAGCTTGGTACCATACATGGCATTAAAAGCATCCAAATTACCGGGAAGATCATACACCTGGTTCGCATAATCATCGTAGTCATCATAATCTTGTTCAAACTCTTGCCCCCCACCAAAAAGATTAGCAGACTCATCAAATGGGTTGGCAACCTCGTCTTCAGAATCAGACCCCACAATTTCTCCCACCTTTGAAAATGGGTTAACCCTCTTAGTGGCAAAGGTCGACGGGATAGGATGACCATCATCATCCACAAGAGTTGCTATACCATCAATAAGTAGCTTTTCAAGCTTACCAATTTTCTCAACAATATGTGTATTGAAATAAAAAGCAAATAAAATGGGTTTGTGGGTATAAACACCACTTGTTTGGGATACACACACCATTACACACACGACTAACACACATTAATTATATTAAATTTTTCAAATTAAAAATTCAATGTTAAAAGATGAAAATATACTGTATATATTTTCATACTCTTTTCCTTCTACCACTAAAACCTTGATTTTTTTTTAATATATTAAACCATGATTTTTTTTCTTCTTTTAACCATCTTCATCTTAAAACTTATAGCTTCTCATCTTACTTTATTGAGCTTTCAACATGGTCAAACAAAAATACACACATATCACAGTCACCTTCAAAACAAAAATCAATCATAAATTGATGAAAGATTGGAAATCATCTTAACTCTGTCTGAATCCACTAGATCTGGTGGCGATGGTGGTTAACGTGTGATGGACAGCGGCAGCAGCGGTTTAAGGTGGGATGGGTTTAGGTCGGAGGTGGTGGTGGTTTGGTCATAGGTGACAGCGGTGGTGATTCATGTGGGATGGGTTTGGCTTGACGTGTTAGCAGCTGTGGTGGTTCATGTAGTATGAGTTTAGTCGGATGTATGAGTATGATGGTGATAGAAGTTTGGAAGAATAAAAAAGAAAAGTGAGAGAGAATGTGACAGAAATGTGTGTGTGAAAGAGAAAAGACAACACAAAAATAACCCTTGAGAGAAGAAAACGTAGCTATCAATTTATGTTTTTGAGAAAATTTTAAATAATAAAAAAAATAAGAAATGCTAAATCCTCCTACAAAAACCTCCTACTCACAGGATCCTGACAAGTGTCGAAATTAATGGTTTGAATGCAGAGAGAGAACGAGTGGAAAATATATATATAATATTGTTTTGTGTGTAGAAGGATTAGTAGGAGGATATAGTAGAAGGTTTTAGCAATGCTCTAAAAAAATAACACCTAACTTGGTGGTGTATGAAGCATAGCACCCAATAAAATTCATAAAGATTGTGATGGTATAGAAGAAGACAAAGAAGTTGCTAAATTTCATAAAGTTATGGTGTTCATTGTGACTGTTTGATCTTTCTTGAAATGTAGGACTAGGGATCAAAAAGTTAGTTATCTCTTAATGTTTGTATTTTTGTTGAAAAGTTTCAGTTCCTGTCATTCACTCCGCGTATCAATGGACACATATATCTTGCTAGCAACAGTTTACTCAAACAGTAACAGCTCTGTACGTGACGTGAGAATGATATATTCAGAATCAGTTTTTCAAACAAATCCATTTGAAAGCCGAAAACTAAGTTTGTCTACTACCCTTTCTATTGTATCACGGGTAAGATAAAAACATACATTATAAGCTAGCTAGTCAGGGGGGCACATAATATTATTGTCTTCATTGTACTACAAATTTTTCTTCAAATTCACACTAACTAATTGTCTTTTTTTTTTTTTTTTTTTTTTTTTTTTTTTTTTTTTTTTTTTTTTTTTTTTTTTTTTTTTTTTTTTTTTTCATATTTATCCTTTTTGTATCATGTGAAGCAAAGTACCTGCTCCATCTTCAATTCGTGAATTGAATCTATTTGTTGTCGTCTCTTTGTTTTCAAGTTGCCTAAATTGGATATCTTTGGGAAGGGATACAGCTCAGTTATAGGAAGTTGTGACCGTGCGTTCCCGAGTTGTACTATTATTTGTGGGAGATAATTTGCACACTTCATTCTGCGCTATAAGTATTTGTCAGTGATATGCAATGCCCATTAGTATTGTTCATGGGCTTAGCCCATATGCTTTGTATTGAACTCTGTGTATTTATCCTTAATGCTAATTATTCATTATGAGGAATTATTAAGTCTAATATGATACAGAGCCAACTCTAAACACTCTATAAAAAATATATGGTTAGCCTAAAGAACCCTAATTAAATCTGCCACATTTTTTTTTCCTTTTGCTTCGTCCTTTTACTTCTTTGCACTTTTGCTGCTGCCTTTTAATCAACACTTTCCATCATGATTGGTGATCATACCAACACCAATGCAACCATCGATAAACCTTACCAATCGCCAGTATTAAAGCATGCATCCCTGCACCGCTTGATCTTGATAAACTCAATTATAACTCATGGAATGAGTTATTCAAGCTTTATTGCAAGACTCATTGTGTCCAATGACACCTCGAGGCCACATCCTCTAGCAACACAACGGCAGAAGTTGTACATTTGTTGTATGCTACTATTCCAATTTGTAAATTGGAGTGTGCAAATAAAAAAGGATAATGTGCGAATGAACTCCCATTATTAATATCTAGCTACTAATTTTATGTTAGGAGGTGATTTGCACATTTTTTATTTTGATTTGGACACTCACTGTACAAGTTTACAGAGCACACTGTAAACACTGTACAATTATGTTATGCACAAGATAGATTGTCCCAATCAAAATCTTGAGTGTGCAAATCAATCCACTTTTATGTTACATGCATATATCCATGGTCCCTACTGTTTATTTTAACATTAACAATCATATAATCATGTTTAGAACGATAATCTACTAGCTTATACATTCTTTTGTCTTATCAAACTTTAGTATACATGGATACTTTGAGTATATTCATTACAATAAAAATCCACTCTAGAACGTGTTGGAAAGTAATTGGTTTCTAACGGCTTAAATTGTCAGTATATCTGTTTGGTGACTAAAACTTTGTGTGACTTTATGTCACTATAGGTCCATCCAGATGGGATACTTTATGTCACTTTAGTTCACTAACTAAACTGGTTACACTTGATTCAGTTTACATAGCAACCTAGAATTAGAAATCCAAGAAAGATCCCAATGTATCTTCAAAGTTAGACTTGAAATTACAAAATAATAATAATAATAATAACAATAATAATAATAATGAAATATGAACCTATTTCACAATACATCTCACAAATACCTCCAGCGAGGCTTGAACCCACAACCTCTAGGTTGGTTAGCAACAAGACTAATAATACTAAAGTTTCTGAGGTAAAAGGTTTTACACCTCGCAAATTTTATTACTCCAAAAAAACATTTTAAAAGAGCTGAACATGCAAACCCCCATACAGACACAAACATCACTCATTTTGCCTAGTATTAAACAACAGTTTGAGGTGGCAGCATATGCAGACTTAAGGCAAAGTTTGGAAGGATATGTAGGAAAATGCAAATAGCNTTTTATTACTCCAAAAAAACATTTTAAAAGAGCTGAACATGCAAACCCCCATACAGACACAAACATCACTCATTTTGCCTAGTATTAAACAACAGTTTGAGGTGGCAGCAGATGCAGACTTAAGGCAAAGTTTGGAAGGATATGTAGGAATATGCAAATGGCCATGATCCATTCAATTTGGCTGCTATATATATGGCTTCATTAATTTATATGCAGTAGAAACAATAAAACAAGAACAGATTAATCTAGAATTAATGCGTCGATTCTGTCGACACTATTTTTTATTTTTTAACTGAGATACATTAATAAACTATAGCAAAAAGCTAGAGGGAAAAAAAGGATAACAATAAGTTATAAAAAGCTTTCTTCAGGTCACAAAACCATTCGAGCCGATTAGAATTCAAAAGCCTATTCCTAAGTAAAATCCACGATTGAGTATGCACCTTTATAGCATCCATAAGTGTTGTATCTTTTCTCAACGGTTCCAAATCAAAGCAACCCCGGTTTTAATTTTCTTTGGTAACCAATAAGACTGGGTTTTTATAACATTAAAACAAGCCCTTGTTTGTGTTTGGAATTAATTTCGTGCCAGCCCAAAATATAATTAAGAGAGACAAGTCTTTTGGAAAATCATCTTGCCCCAACCAAACCGAAACCAAGTTCCAAAGGTTCAAAGCCTAAGAACAGTCATTAAAAATATAGATGTTGAGTTATTCTAAATCATAATCACATACCGGGAATCTTGACATGTAGATATTAATACCTCAACTAACTAAACTGGAACCGGATAGGAAGCGATCCTTGGAAGAGCCGCCATACGAAGATGTTCACTTTGATGGACAACATTTCATTTTAACGAATTTAGATAATTTTATTGTAAGAAGTAATAGCCTGTTTATAACTTTCTCCATTATATTAGATCTTATCGGGATAAATTGTTTGCGTAAATATATATATATATATATATATATATATATATATATATGAAAGATTATTTTGGAACAGCAGCATTAAATAAATGTCTTAAGACAATAAAAAACTATTTACCTATTGACTCAAATTTGGTAAAATTGATACAGGATTACGTGTATATTGGAACACTGAACCTTAGAATGTCTTTCAACATATGCATCAAATACTTATACCATAAAATAGGTATTTTTGAAACTGTGTCGACAATCTTCTCTTTTTAATAGGATTTTAGAGTGGTTTAATTACCTGTTTGTACGCTTTATCCCCGTCCCATGTAACTCTGCTAGCTCCTCGCTGGTTTTAATAAACCGCTATCAAAAAAAAAATAAAAATAAAAAAAATAAAAAAAAAAATAATAATAAAATAAATAAAATAAAAAAAGAAAAAAAAAGAAAAAAATGATAACTCTGTGACAAGCCAAATGTATTACGAAATATGCGATCACTTGTGAACATCTGACGTATTAATAGTACGTGTTACACTTTTGTTGGAAGAGCGGCGTTGATTGGCTTCAATCCTAATTTGGTATGGGCTCTATATTAGCATGCTCTAATCTTATGTTGCATCAGTTATTATTGGGGGACCGAGGAGCGGAGCCCGCTTAACACAATATCCATATAATTACCATTGACACATTTCAATTTTAGTGTCACATGGCAATTAGCAATTTTGTTAGTCATCCAAATCATCTCTTTGTTGGAATCATGGATTGATCATCTTATATCTATGTATATGTCTTATCATGTATCTATTATTACAAACCCATCAACATTTGTGGAACTTACCCCTGAAAATGTATTATCTCCCTGAAAAGATTAGATACTATTGCAATCAAACATTCATCTTTGCCGTTAAAAGTCTAGGTATTATATTTTATATTCATTATAATAGTAATGTAGTATGATATATATATATATATATATATATATATATATATATATATATATATATATATATATATATGCATTTTATAATAAATTAAAAATCGCAATTTGTAAGTTATCATCAACTCTAATATAATGAACTTTCGTTATACGTCACTTAGTGGACCACTTGATGAATTGGACACAACCGTTGTTTAATAAATATTAAGTCATTTTTTTTTTCACGTTTTATATTGGCTATAATTGAGCTTATAAGGTCTTCCTTGAAAAATTCATGAGAATACAATGCAACTCTTGTACACTACGTACTAAACAGGTAAAAGTACATGCAGTACCATAAGTGTTGATGTTGATCTGAACCTATATATATGCTTCATGCTACTTACCGTTAATGGAGATATTCAACCTAGCTTCTAATCAATTTTCTTTGCCCATGGTACATAAAAAACATATTAAATTGTTGTGGTGTAGTTGGTCTAGAAAACATTTGCAAATATTCTAATATATTTAGGCATATATAAACCAAAGAGCTTTTATTACAAGTTACAACAAACCGTTACCGGTACAAACTAACATGCACAATATGAATAATAGATAGCAAAGATATTGAATGAGATGTAACCACGTACACGAGCCTTAACACCAAAGCTCTTACAATACATAAGTATGAAAATTGGAAGATAGATTTCAAAATCAAGAGAAAGCACATATCCTGATTAGCTTAGGCACATTTGAAACCACTTGGTACTTTCTTGCCACAAACATTAAGAAGCAGGCTAAGAGACACAGGCACATTAAGGTTGATCCCCAAAACGTTAGCTTTGATGGCAGTGCATAGGCAAACAGCAGCCTCAACGTCAGCAAGGCCTTGAATAAGTGTGCAACATGGCTTAACAGGTGGAGAACCAACTTCAACTCCAACCAATCCGCCAAGCAGTTTGGCACATACCCCTAGTTTCAAGGTGTCCTTAGGGCAAGTAGCCTTAGTAGGCTTTGGTATCGGTTTTGGTGTTGGTTTTGGTTTGGGGGTTGGGGTAGGAGTTTCACATGTCCCGCAGCCACTCACTGTGGCAAAAAAGAGAAGATTGAGGGCTAGAAAGAGAACTAGTGAAGCATTGCTCTTTGAAGCCATCTCTAAGTGAGCAACTAAAATCTTACACTTAGTAAGTATTAGAGGGGTGGTGTTGAGGATATTGGGTGAATGTGGAGTAAGGGGATTCAAGGATATATATAGGTAAAAAGGGTGGTGACACAAGTTTAGCTGGCATCTAGAGGTGCACTTCAACATGCAGTAGGCCATTGGCCATGTTATCTCATAATAGAAAATATATTGCTATTTCACCACTTTCACTTAAAATCAAAAAAAGAAAAATAGAGAGTCATACAAATTAAATTGATTTAAGATATTAAAAATGTAGACTATCGTGGACATCATAATCATAATATTGATGCTCATCATGCTTGTTGAATCTCTTCAAATGTTGGAATTTGTTTTTAAAAAGTTAATAGATATGTGACATTATTTATTAAAAAGGTTTTGCTAATATATGTCCACTGGTTCATGTTTAGCTTTCTATATATGAATGTTCAAATTAATTAATATTAAAATTCAATTTATTCAAGGTAATTTTATAGTTTAATTAATCTTGATTAAATGTATTTTTTGATTTTAAAGGAAAATTTCTAATTGCTTCTTATGGTGTGCCATTGGGCACATATTAACCCTAAAAAAGTTAACAAATAAATAGTTTATGCAATGAATACTAAATTTGCTACTGACTTCAACTAGGTAGTTTCATTAAATACAAATCAAACTAAATTAATTATTATGATACAAGGAGTGTGGTGATTGAGGCATTTGAAGTTTGTGTCCTTAAGAGAGGGGTGTTTGTAACTAAACGAGATATGATGTTTATTGACATACACGAAAATGGTGGGAAAACTCTAAAAAAAGACTCGGTGGCAAGATTTTTCTTCACCTTCACATATAGTAAGTGTCAGTAAAAGTGCTTACTGTAAGAGTCTATAGTGACAAATCTACCCTGAAACACTATGTTTCAAAGAAAGTTTAGTGCATTCAGTGACACCTTTTGTGTCAATAATTGAATCTTTGTTTTCAAGTTTCCTAAATTGGATATATTTCGGAAAGTATATATACAGGTTACTTATAGAATTTGTGACCGTTCACGAGTTGTACCTATATATTTTGACTACAATTTATTTCTTGATAGTTATTCTATGTTAGATGCATACATCCATGGTCCCTACTAGAAATAATTAGAGATTCATTTCATCATTAATAATCATATAATTATGTTTAGAATGTAAACTAAAGCTAGTCTACCTGTAACGAGATTATCTACTCATATATTTTATGAAAATTTACGAGAGAACGGATAGTTTGAGTATATTATAGTACAACAAAAATCCATTCTAGTACATCACTACAGGATTCGAGCCTTTTAGAGACGCCCATAAGTCATGTCTAAAAGCCAAAATGTCTTCTCTAAAAATCTTTAGGAACGACGTGTCGTCTCTAAGGTGTCGTCGCTAAAACCTTGCCGCTGAAGGTGTTTAGCAACAATGGGTTAGGCTTTTAGCGACAACTAGTGGGGCCCACTTCATCTCATGATAAAAAAAAAACCTTTAGCAATGATGGGTCGTCGCTGAATGCTCTCTCTAAACACAGCTTAATTAATAATTTTAGTAATTTTAATAATTAATTAAATTTATTAAAGTTACAAAATAACTTAATAAAAGATAATAAATACTAAGACACATTTAGCGACGACGTCGTCTACTCGTCTCTAAAGGCTATAAAGATTTTCTACAAGGTAATAAATTTTAAATAGAAAACCCTTTAAAGACGACGGCATCGTCGCTAAATGTTACATCAGCATAATTGACAAGGTTAATCACCATAATTAACCGGATAATTAAGCAAGCACACGTTTAGAGATGACGGTGTTAGCTAAAGGTTCGGCGGGAAAATGCAAATCGATTTGGCAGGCGAATATTGGGTGGAGGGCCTTTAGAGACGAAGCCCCTGTCGCTAAAAATGCCATTGAAAGTGAAAGTCAAACGGAAGAAGATTTTGTCGGCCCTTAGCGATGACATGGTGTTGTCTTCATCGCTAAAGAGGGCAATTCTTGTAGTGCGTGTTGAAAATATTCTGTCACTAACAGCTTAAATTGTTAGATATCTTATTGACTAAAATTTTGTGTGACAGTGTATTTGCGTCACTGCTATAGTTGTTACCTGTTGTTTATGTGGGGTAATAGGGTATCCTGATAGCAATTAGAAGTCACGAGTATGAACGCTTTCAGATCGATTAAATTGGAGTGGATACCAATTAACGACCGGATAAAATCTAATTGATTCAAGTTTGTGTATGGTGTTGTGTTTGCAGAGATTAGCGTGATCAAAGTTATGATCAGCCCTACGTTTTTCTGTATCTTCTAAGAAAGACGCTCTCTCCTAGTTAATATCGAAGCAAGATACCGCCCCCTTGGAACCCCCGTTAGTGTCGACCCTTATATGTATATTAAACTCAATCTATTTTACACTAAAATACCAACATTACCAAGTTTGTGACAGCGCATTTGCGTCCTACTAAAGTTGTTGCACTTGGTTGCAACCTCGAATCTAAAATCCACGAACGAACTCAATGCATCTTCGAATTAGACTTGAAAGTACATCAAAATGTTTTTTGAGACAAGACCAATAATACTAGATTTAATAGAGCTCAACGTGCATGCACAAAGCCCATACAGACACAACAGCACTCATTTTGGCAGCAGATGCAGGCTAAAGGCAAAGTTTGGAAGGATATGTAGGAAAATGCAAATGGTCATGATCCATTTAATTTGGCTGCTATATGGCTTTCATTAATCCATGTGATGTAGAAAGAATTAAACAAGAGGGAATCGACTTTATTTTATTTTTTTTAACTGAGATGTATTAATAATATATAGCAAGAAGCTAGAGGAAAAAGAGGATAACGATAAGTTATGACAAGCTTTCTTCAAGTAAAAAATCCATATGTTGTAGCAACAGTTAAACAAGATCAGCTATTAATCTAGAATATGTAGAGGGAGTCGATGCTCTTTTAATCGAGATATATTTAATAATATATAGCAAGAAGCTAATGGAAAAAAGAGAAGCTTTCTTCAGGTCACAAATCCAAGTACTGTAGAAACAACTAAAAAAGATCAGCTATTAATCTGGAATGCGTAGACGGAATCGACGCTTTTTTTTAAATAATAGTATATATTAATAATATATAGCAAGAAGCTAGAGGAAAAAAAAAGATGGCAATAACTTATAACAAGCTTTCTTCATGTCACAAATGTATTTGAGCCAATTAGGACTCAAAAGCCTATTCCTATGTAGAATCCACAACTGAATGATTAACCTGAAGCAAACATGGTTTTAGGTTTTCTAACTAACCAAAATGTAGTTTGAGATACAACATCAAACAATTTCTTGTTATAAACGGATGAGATTTTCCCTATTCATGTTATTAGGAAAGGACGAGCCTTTTTGACTCTTCACGGTTTCACAGGTTGGTTATGTTAGACAATGAAACGGCGTGAGGTATTATATCTTATTGATCCACAATTTATAATGGTGACTACATATGAAACACTAGAAACCCTAAACCCACAAACGGGTTTGGGCCTATTTATCTTCTGATACTCTCCCGCAATCCGAGTAGCGAAATCGCGAAAACTCGGATTAGTTTAGAAAACTAAATAAACATTAAACAAAGCTAAATTAAGAAGAAGAAAAAAAAAACACTGGGAGAATAAAAGCAATAATTTGTTGATGAAAATATCTGACAGCAAGCGGAAGCAATTTTCTTCAAGCAGCAACAAAAGCAAATAACAAACTTATTGATAAAGACATCTGACAGTAATCAAAAATCAATCTTCATCATTCAGCAATAATAACAACAAAGAAACAAAAGCAAAGTTTTTTTTTTCTTTTTTTTTTACTAAACGAGATATGATGTTTATTGACATACACGAAAATGGTGGGAAAACTCTAAAAAAAGACTCGGTGGCAAGATTTTTCTTCACCTTCACATATAGTAAGTGTCAGTAAAAGTGCTTACTGTAAGAGTCTATAGTGACAAATCTACCCTGAAACACTATGTTTCAAAGAAAGTTTAGTGCATTCAGTGACACCTTTTGTGTCAATAATTGAATCTTTGTTTCCAAGTTTCCTAAATTGGATATATTTCGGAAAGTATATATACAGGTTACTTATAGAATTTGTGACCGTTCACGAGTTGTACCTATATATTTTGACTACAATTTATTTCTTGATAGTTATTCTATGTTAGATGCATACATCCATGGTCCCTACTAGAAATAATTAGAGATTCATTTCATCATTAATAATCATATAATTATGTTTAGAATGTAAACTAAAGCTAGTCTACCTGTAACGAGATTATCTACTCATATATTTTATAAAAATTTACGAGAGAACGGATAGTTTGAGTATATTATAGTACAACAAAAATCCATTCTAGTACATCACTACAGGATTCGAGCCTTTTAGAGACGCCCATAAGTCATGTCTAAAAGCCAAAATGTCTTCTCTAAAAATCTTTAGGAACGACGTGTCGTCTTTAAGGTGTCGTCGCTAAAACCTTGCCGCTGAAGGTGTTTAGCAACAATGGGTTAGGCTTTTAGCGACAACTAGTGGGGCCCACTTCATCTCATGGTCAAAGAAAAAAACCTTTAGCAATGATGGGGTCGTCGCTGAATGCTCTCTCTAAACACAGCTTAATTAATAATTTTAGTAATTTTAATAATTAATTAAATTGAAGTTAAAAAATAACTTAATAAAAGATAATAAATACTAAGACACATTTAGCGACGACGTCGTCTACTCGTCTCTAAAGGCTATAAAGATTTTCTACAAGGTAATAAATTTTAAATAGAAAACCCTTTAAAGACGACGGCATCGTCGCTAAATGTTACATCAGCATAATTGACAAGGTTAATCACCATAATTAACCGGATAATTAAGCAAGCACACGTTTAGAGATGACGGTGTTGTAGCTAAAGGTTCAGCGGGAAAATGCAAATCGATTTGGCAGGCGAATATTGGGTGGAGGGCCTTTAGAGACGAAGCCCCTGTCGCTAAAAATGCCATTGAAAGTGAAAGTCAAACGGAAGAAGATTTTGTCGGCCCTTAGCGATGACATGGCGTTGTCTTCATCGCTAAAGAGGGCAATTCTTGTAGTGCGTGTTGAAAATATTCTGTCACTAACAGCTTAAATTGTTAGATATCTGCTTATTGACTAAAATTTTGTGTGACAGTGTATTTGCGTCACTACTATAGTTGTTACCAAGTTTGTGACAGCGCATTTGCGTCCTACTAAAGTTGTTGCACTTGGTTGCAACCTCGAATCTAAAATCCACGAACGAACTCAATGCATCTTCGAATTAGACTTGAAAGTACATCAAAATGTTTTTTGAGACAAGACCAATAATACTAGATTTAATAGAGCTCAACGTGCATGCACAAAGCCCATACAGACACAACAGCACTCATTTTGGCAGCAGATGCAGGCTAAAGGCAAAGTTTGGAAGGATATGTAGGAAAATGCAAATGGTCATGATCCATTTAATTTGGCTGCTATATGGCTTTCATTAATACATGTGATGTAGAAAGAACTAAACAAGAGGGAATCGACTTTATTTTTTTTTAACTGAGATGTATTAATAATATATAGCAAGAAGCTAGAGGAAAAAGAGGATAACGATAAGTTATGACAAGCTTTCTTCAAGTAAAAAATCCATATGTTGTAGCAACAGTTAAACAAGATCAGCTATTAATCTAGAATATGTAGAGGGAGTCGATGCTCTTTTAATTGAGATATATTTAATAATATATAGCAAGAAGCTAATGGGAAAAAGAGAAGCTTTCTTCAGGTCACAAATCCAAGTACTGTAGAAACAACTAAAAAAGATCAGCTATTAATCTGGAATGCGTAGACGGAATCGACGCTTTTTTTTAAATAATAGTATATATTAATAATATATAGCAAGAAGCTAGAGGAAAAAAAAGATGGCAATAACTTATAACAAGCTTTCTTCATGTCACAAATGTATTTGAGCCAATTAGGACTCAAAAGCCTATTCCTATGTAGAATCCACAACTGAATGATTAACCTGAAGCAAACATGGTTTTAGGTTTTCTGACTAACCAAAATGTAGTTTGAGATACAACATCAAACAATTTCTTGTTATAAACGGATGAGATTTTCCCTATTCATGTTATTAGGAAAGGACGAGCCTTTTTGACTCTTCACGGTTTCACAGGTTGGTTATGTTAGACAATGAAACGGCGTGAGGTATTATATCTTATTGATCCACAATTTATAATGGTGACTACATATGAAACACTAGAAACCCTAAACCCACAAACGGGTTTGGGCCTATTTATCTTCTAATACTCCCCCGCAATCCGAGTAGCAAAATCGCAAAAACTCGGATTAGTTTAGAAAACTAAATAAACATTAAACAAAGCTAAATTAAGAAGAAGAAACAAAAACACTGGGAGAATAAAAGCAATAATTTGTTGATGAAAATATCCGACAGCAAGCGGAAGCAATTTTCTTCTAGCAGCAACAAAAGCAAATAACAAACTTATTGATAAAGACATCTGACAGTAATCAAAAATCAATCTTCATCATTCAGCAACAATAACAACAAAGAAACAAAAGCAAAGTTTTTTTTTTCTTTTTTTTCCTTATCACGAGCGCAACTTCATAAATAGAACTAGAATAACATTACATATGAAAGATCCATAAAGCATAAATATTAAATACTGGTGATGAATAATTATCAGATCGTATCACGCTAGGGCCCAAATTATTTAGTAGATAAATGCGAACACAAAGGTAGAGAGCGATGCAACATCAGCAGAGACAAATTGGCAGTAGAATTTGACGGGGTGATTTAAAGGAGGCGGTTCAACATAGCCACCTCCTCATACCTGCTCCGCTACCATGTTAGACAATGAAAACCTCCTTAAGTGTTATGTCTTATTGATTCACAATTTATAATGGTGACTACATATGAAACCCTGAGAAACTCTAAACACACAAACGGTCTTGGGCTTATTTATCTTCTAATAGGTTAATCCTGGAACCGCTTCAACCCTTTCCTGCCACCACCATGTGTTTGGAATATTTTTCATGCCAACCCAACATATCAAGGGAGACAAGCATTGTGGAAAATCATCTTACCCCAACCAAACGGAGACCAAGTTCCAAAGGTTTGAAGCCAAAGAACAGTCTATAATAAGATAGATGTTGAGTATGTTAAAGTTTATGGATGAATATTAATATTTGTATGACTAGAATCGAACTCGAGACCTCGGGATTGCACACTTTACGGATGAGTATCAAGGAATAAATAATTAATATGTATTAAATGTTATGTATACATATTTATTATTATTAAACGCAAGAACTTAACGACCGTTAGTATTTACCGTTAAATGACTAACGACCGTTAGACGCAAATAAGGAAAGAATGTGTTTATACAATTAGGAAACAAGAGAAGGATCTAGAACCCTTCCTTGGGCTCTATGATCGACCGGCCAAGGGCAAAGGGTGACCCAAACCCTAGCTTTAGCTCCAAGTTTTCTAATACTCCCTCCATCCCAAATTTATTGTCCCCTATTGACTCTTTCGGTCTTTCTTTCTCAACTTTGACAATAAATATTTTTGTTTGTGTTATACAATTATATATAAAAATTATACCAAATGAATATACATTTAAAACTCAATCCGTTCATATATTTTGTATCAAGTATTATGTAATATAAACAAAAATACTTAAGGTCAAAGTTGAAAAGTAAAGACCGAAAAAGTCAAAATGGGACAATAATTTTGGGACGGAGGTAGTAGTATAAATACAAACATATAGGGTCATTGTTTGGTGAATCTTTTGTACACACAATTATCCCTAAGCGTTTTTCTCCTTCTCTTTTACCTCTAGCCAATCGTACAACCCCTAGGGTGTGTGGGATCGATTTTTTTTTATCAAAAAATCATTCTTGTGTTTTTACTAGCATAAACTTGATATGGTTTAAATCGTGTGTACAAGAACGAGATAATTACTCACTATAGTTGATGACGTATAGTCTACACCGGGTCATGAACCCGTTTGGTAAACAATACCAATACGTAAGCCCACTACGCGTGGGCCAGTTTAATAATAATTGGACTACCAATTATATGGCTTTGGCCCACGAGGCCCAAGCCCAATGATTATTTAGGAATGTGATAAAGATATCTCCTAATTATAGGATATGTATCAAGTATCCGCGATACGCGGGATACACCAAGGTTTGCGGAACACGAAACCAACAAGGATTTCGTGTCTATATATAGAGGGCGCCATAGCTCTCACAAAGGTACGACTTACAAACTCTAACTCTTCACAACCCTAAAACACGATTACTTACTCTCACGCCGGAGGATAATCGGGGGAAACAATCCCTCGATAAGCCTAACGGTGTTGGTTGTTTTCTTAGTGCGCAGGTCTCAAGCAATATCATCCAATTGATACGAGGAAAGGAATCTAAACAAGAAACGCCCAACTTTTGTATCAACAATAGTAATTATCAATGGATCGATTAACAAAATGGTAAGGGGTTAATCATTGATCCATATAAACCCTAATTAGGGTTCTTCAATTGTTCAAGATTAAAGTTTGATTCTTGTTTTGCTAGAATCAAAGGTACGTTCCTATTATGTTTATGTTAATCTTTTATATGTTATAATTATTCCTTCGCTTCCGCATATGTGACTACTTGATTTATATGATTGTCATGGTACATAAATTCTAACAGAGTATATGCTAAATCATCATCACATACTCGGGTAGGCCATATATGAGATCTCAAAACCTCGTGCATCCAGAACTGGTAGGTAGATGATCTTGAAAAAGCCGCCATGTGAAGATGCTCACTTTGATGGGCAACATCTTGTTCCACTTCCATCGAATTTAGATAATTTTATTATAAGAAGCAAGAGTTTGCTTTTAACTTTCTCCATTATATTAAACGTTATTTGGATAAATGTATTTGTAAATACATATGAAAAGGTTTTATGTGAAAGACTGTTAAATGCAGATGTCATAAGACGACAACAACAGCAACAAAAAAAAAAAAAAAAAAAAAAAAAAAAAAAAAAAAAAAAAAAAAAAACATTTTACCTACTGATTCAATTAATTTTGTTAAAGTTGATACAAGAGACGTGTGTGTGGAAGAACGAACAAACTCTTAGAGTGTCTTCAAGATATGCATCAAATACTTATATCATTTTTTCACCATTCAAAAGAAAAACTTATACCATTTTCTTGTAATATATCATTAATTTTTAGTGAACTAAAGTGTAATTAGTCTATATATGTATAAGGATTTAATTATACTTAAATAAATAGAGTTAGGGTTATGCTTAAACTAGGAATGCTTGGTCTGCGAGGCAAGCAAGGATATTATGAAATTTTAATTACAGGGATTGTACCTCCTCCTCTTTATAAATAGAGGTGAAGAGAATGTTAGTTCATTCATTTTTTTCTCGATAAATGTTTATTGGGTATTAATAAAAAGGTGGGTTCGACATTATATATCATGTGAATAATGGGTTGTGTGTGTGTGTGTTTTTTTTGGGATTATCTTGTGATCTTGAGGTATCAACTTTTCTTGTAAACTATTTGATCTATTTCACGCTAAATCAAATGGTGGTGACGATTCCACACGGAAGTAAATTCACTTTGGAGATTGACAATTATATCCATTCACAAAACCTTGGAAGTCTTGGACCAAGCGAGTCAAATGTCTCGAGGCTAACACCTAGTCCATGAAAATCAGTTAGAAGCCTTCAATAACCNGGTAAACAATACCATCGTAAGCCACTAAGCGGTGGCAGTTTAATAATTAATTGGATACAATTATTATGGCTTTGGCACACGAGGCCGCCCAATGATTATTTAGGGAATGTGATAAGTTTCCTAATTATAGATATGTATCAAGTATCCGCGATTACGGGGATCAACCGAGGTTTGGGAACACGACACAACAAAGGTTTTGGTTATTATAGAGGGCGCCACTAGCTTACCAAAGGTACGATTACAAGATTAATCTTAACACCCTAAACACGATATTACTCTCACGCCGGAGGATAATCGGGGAAACCAATCCTCGATAAGCCTAACGGTGTTGGTTGGTTTTCTTAGTGCGCAAGTCAAGCAATATCATCATTGATCGAGGAAAGGAATTCTAAACAGAAACGCCCACTTTTGTATCAACAATTGTAATTATCAATGGTCGATCTAACCAAAATGGTAACAGGGTTAATCATTGATCCATAAAACCTAATTAGGGTTTCATTGTTCAAGATTAGTTGATTCTTATTTTGCTAGAATCAAAGTGTTCCATATTATGTTTATGTTACTTTTATATGTTATTAATTATTTCCTTCGTTCCGCATTGTGGACTAACTTAGTTATATGATTGTCATAGGTACATATAATTCTAACAGAGTATTGCTATATCATCCATATCGGTAGGCCAAGTATGAGATTAAAACTGCTGGTGATCCAGACTGGTAGGTGATGGATCTTGAAAAAATCGCATGTGAATGCTCACTCTTGATGGGAACATCTTGTTCACTTCCATCGAATTTAGTATTTTATTTAAGAGCAAGGAGTTTGCTTTTAATTTCTCACTTATTAACGTTATTTGGATAAATGTATTTGTAATAATATGAAAAGGTTTATGTGAAGCTGTTAAATGCGCTACGTGCTGGAGTATTCGAAATAAACAGAATTTATTAAGACCACAATCGGACGTTTTAAAATGTGACAAACTATATTCGATTATAAATTTGAGTACAAGTACTCTTATATAAGTCTGCAGCGGAAAGGTAATGGTTTGCAGCGGAAAAATAAACAAGATATATACTAAAAAAAAAAAAAAGGCACGGATGTAAAGACAAATAAGGTTTACGATGACATGAAAATAGGTAGTAAAGTATTAAGCTGCCGTTGACGATGCCCGTGGCAATGCCACTTCCAGCATTATAATGATACCTGAAATACTGCTTAAGTCAACACGAAGTTGAGTGTATCCATAGGTTTAATAAGATTGAGCACAAGTTTAATATAAGATTTGAGCAAATTCTCTATTCGGGTAATCAAGATAACACCATGTTATTAAGAGGCATTCCCTGTGGATTAACATTGTGATGATGCTAAGCTCGACACGCCAAGTTTGACCACAATCATAATTATATAACGCGGAATTTCTAGTATAACAATGCTCTAAGGGTCGGCACTTGATCTTATCGACAAATGCAATTATAGTACACACAATTTGCCGTATCCCAGCAAAAGGAGTGGGGAGGGTAATTCTATAGCGTATATCCATTATTTGGTTATCGCATTGATTATGGTTCATGATCTGAAGGGTCTTGATAGCAAGGCAGAGTACTTGCAATGTCAGGAAAGATACAATCAGAAAGATACAAAAATACTTGGTGATCGAAACATTTAAAGCATGTTCTCACCCATGGGTTTATAAACATTTAAAGATAAAATGTGGGGGTATGATTCATCACTTAACAACAGAGGTAAAGATATATTGTCCACCAACAATACGCCTCCAGCGACAATCTCAGCACAACTATCACGATAATAATTCATAACTCAGCAATAGTACTGAATCTTTAAGTTAATGTTGAATGATGTTTTATAAAGGATGATGGCGTTTTAAAAGAAAACATTTTCAAGCAGCTGTTGGAGATATAGAAAGATTAAGTCGGCACCTCAACACATGAGAAAACAAGAAAGGATCGACGAATATCGGACAAAAGAAAGGTAAGAACAGAAAGAATAAAAGAACGAATAGATAAAGAACAATCTAATAGTCTCGGTATTACATTTTCCCAATTTTAAGGATTTATTTTGATAAAGTATGGTAAAGATATAATTATCTTTTAGGTAAATTTCGGCATGACCTGGCCGTTTATAATCTTTCCGAGTCTCGATATTTTATTAAATAACGTATAATAAGAATTTAGTGTAGATATTTTTTTTTTTTCTTTTTTTTTTTTTTTTTTTGTTTATATGGATTGGTTATATCTTACGTTGTCATTAGTGTTCAGGGGTTTATCGACCATTTCGTATAGTTGAGTTCAGGTACGTTATGATCTTTAAGGGCTAAAGTACCTACCATCTCGTGTACCAAGGTCCATAAGTCAAATAACATGCGAAATCCATATCCAATACAAGTTCACAAAGTCATAATATAAGTCTAAGCGGATTACCAAGTCGTATTAAATTTAAATTACTTTAACAATTATTTTTATTCATGTTATAGTCATTAATTGCTATTACCTTTAACCTAATATAATAATAATAAGGTTATAAAATAAATAACAATAGATCGAGAACTATAACAATCCCGACCAACATACCAAAACCAAATCCCGAACATCCAATCCAATGGTCTCGGCCTTCACAAATATCCATCTCTTTCATCCGTTCACTAATCCATAATCAAATTCATCCAATACCACTTCGGCAACCAAAACTATACATAATAATTACAACAACCATTACCAAATAACAATTACCAACAACCAATATACCTCACATCACCACCATGAACTCGGTGGTGGTGGTCACGGTGCCGACGCAAGGAAACAACAAGGCCTTAATATTAAATCCAAACAACAAAAATATATACTCCTTCTCACTACTGACCAAAACACAATTATAACAATCTCACCGAGTCACGAGTTGTCGTGTGGTTTGAACGAGTGTCGCGACTAGACGAGTCCAACAGGGGGTTTCACACGATTTTTACATAAAACATTAACCAAAACGTTTTTTTAAAAAAAGAATCAAAACAATTCGGTTTTAAATAAAGAAATTAGGGTTTAGTTTAAATGGGTTTTTTATAGAAAAATGAGAAGAGGGTGGAGGAGGGCTCGGTTTACCACGAAGATTTTGCGGAAAAGTGGAGTTAATTGGCCGGAAAACACGGATCGATGGGCTTCTTTTTAATGATTTAGGGCCAGTTGGGGGTGTTTGAGCAAAACGGGTTGCGGGGATTTGAGTCCGGGGATGCCCGTTTAAAGTCTATATTGGGTGTGTAAGTAGTGGTTGCCGGAAATTTTTCGGTGGGAAATTTGGTGACGCGCGAGGAAGGGTGCCGCCAGGTTTAGAGAGAGAAAGAAGAGAGAGGAGGGAGTTGGTGTGTTTTGGGTGTGTAAATGAATTAAGGGTGTAGGGAGGTATATTATTAGATGTTAGTGATTTGAGTGGGTTTTTAGGCTAGTCTTTCATAAAACGGTTCGTGATCAAATGACATAGAAAGACTCGAAATTATAAAATTGCTGCCATCGTTCTCGAACTCTTTTTCGATAAATCGATAACTTCAGGATTTTTTCAAACTCATATAAATAATAATTTGGCAAAGTGAAACAAATTCGAGTTTTTATAGGTTGTGTGGACTAGCTCTACAAATAATTCTGTTCCTTATATTAGGCTATTCAAAAAATTTAAATGCTTAAAGTTTTAAAAGTTTCAGGCTCTAAAAATAGAGTTTGGCTAGTAGGTTAGGTTTTGGAAAACAGGTGTTTACATTGTACCTTCTTTTATAAATTTAGAGTGAAGAGATGTTAGTTCATTCATTTTTTTCTCGATAAATGTTTATTGGGTATTAATAAAAAGGTGGGTTCGACATTATATATCATGTGAATAATGGGTTGTGTGTGTGTGTGTGTTTTTTTTGGGATTATCTTGTGATCTTGAGGTATCAAATTTTCTTGTAAACTATTTGATATATTTCGCGCTAAATCAAATGGTGGTGACGATTCCACACGGAAGTAAATTCACTTTAGAGATTGACAATTATATCCATTCACAAAACCTTGGAAGTCTTGGACCAAGCGAGTCAAATGTCTCGAGGCTAACACCTAGTCCATGAAAATCAGTTAGAAGCCTTCAATAACCTCTATTGTATGAACATTAATCTACATATTGCTAGATAATAGTGTAGGGTATGTGATGATCCTGGATATCTTACTAGAATCGTGTTGAGTTCACTTTTCGTATAAAGTATATCGACCCTATATATGCCTG
The DNA here is from genome assembly GCA_014162995.1 of Artemisia annua. Lineage (NCBI taxonomy): Eukaryota > Viridiplantae > Streptophyta > Magnoliopsida > Asterales > Asteraceae > Artemisia > Artemisia annua. Next base: position 106,382 of record LBNU01010638.1, read on the forward strand.
GGTTGCACGAAATCTCTAGGGATAATTCTATAAGAGAAAACACTTTGTGTCTAGGCACCAGATCATAAAGCAGGAACAAGAGAGGAATTGTATGTGTGTTTTTCGTATGTCTAAATGAGGTTAATTAATCTGTTTATCCAAACAGATTCTAGATGACAGTTATGCAGTTAAAGTTGGTTGAAACCAACTTTCATAACAGTTTTTCCAACAGTAACAATGGTTGGGAAAATAAGAAGGGAAAAACGGATAACTTACTTGGAGCACCAAATATACCATTTGGGTCGTTGCCCCCAGACCCAACGAGGGGCGGCCCCCCTCGACCCTCACCCGCTGACCTAGCAGCGTGACCCCAGCAAGGGGCTCTGCCCCTTGACCCCGCAAGGGGGCGCAGCCCCCTTGACCCCTGCATTTTTGTCATGGTCAAAAACATATTAACTCGACAAGTGTGCACTCCACACTTCCTTAACTCGTATCCAAACCGAATGTGAAATCTCATTAGCCTCTAATAAATCGTTATTACCTAAATGGCTGTCGATGACACTAAAATCACCAACACATATGGTGTTCGTAAAGAAGTTGGAAATGGTTCTTCATGTTTATTCTGGGATGACACTTGGTATGGGGTACATAATTTTAATCTATGTCTTGGTATGGGTTACATAATTTTAAATCTATGTTTCCCACTCATAGGTGTCACAAAATCTTGTAAAGTGAGTGATAGGTTCATTGGCCCCTTTCCTTTTAACTACGCATGGAGGCATCATCTAAGGAATGGCCCAGATTTTGTTCAATATAACTCCTTGTTAGACTTATTTAGAGAATTCTCCCATTCATCATCCCCTGCCATTGGGAGTGTTCTCTGAATGCATCTAAAATCTATCAGGTTCACTAGATGAGGAAGAAAATTGATGATTTTCTTTTGTGTTCAAATGATGATGTGGTTCGATGGAACAATACAATACCGATAAAAGTCAACATTCACTCGTGGCGTCTCTCCAACGACCGTCTTCCTGCAAGATGTAATCTTGATGCGCAAGGGATTGATCTAGACTTGACCTGTTGTCCATTATGCGATCAAGATCTTGAAGATGCTCAACACCTTTTTGTGGATTGTTAGGTGGCTTCCAACCTATGGTCCTCACTTAAAAAATGGTGGCGGTTGACTGACTACCCAAAGTCATTGTCTGATCTTTTATCATGTGGGGATTTAGTCAATTTTAACTATATTCCCTGGACGTGTTTTCGGTCATATGGCGATATCGTAACCACGTTTTTTTCGACCTAAAGCCTCCTAGAAAAGATACCCTTGTTGAGGAGATTAAAATTCTTATGCTTGGTTTCTAATAGGAATAGCAAAATAAAACCCGTTTGGCTCAAAGCTTGTACAATCTCTATGTAATCTTTTTTTCTCTAGCTTCTTGCTAGTGTGTTGTTTTTAATGCAAAGCCGTTCAAAAGAATCACTTTAAATTTTCAAGTTTCTTATGAACTCTTAGATCACAACATTTCTATAAAACAGATATTTAATGAATAATGTTTCGCGAAATGTTTTACAACCAAATGTTACATAAGCGTAAAGATTTTTCAAATTAGTAGTTGTTTATTAAAAAAAGTCATTATTGGTGCGTAAAAAATAAATTTTGTTCACATGCACTTAGGTGGTGTTTGATTTCAACTTAATTGACTTAATATGAAAAAACTTAATTTATTAAGTTATGTGAAATGTTGTTTGTTTTTCACTTAATTAAAAGAAACGACTTAAAATAACAAGTGATAAAAGTGAGGGTCTCCACTAAGTCATCTGTTAATTAACACGACTTAATGAAAAAATTAAACAAACAGGCCCGTGTGTTAATCATTTTATATGTATAAGTGTAAGTTATTTAGTTAAATTTTAAACACTTTTTAAAAATGTGTACGGGAAAATGACACATTTTTTTTAGTGTTGGTTTCTTATCGTAGAAGAGTTTCTTGCTCATGATGCATAAACAACATACTAAATTCACATGCGTTATGGTATAGTTGAACTAAAAAACATTTACATAAATTCTAATAAATTATAACATATATAAAACAAAGAGCTTTTATTTTCCACAAACCGTTACCGATACAATCCAACACAATATAAATAATAGATAGCAAAGAAACTGAATAAGATGTAACCACGTACATGAGCCTTAACACCTAAGATCTTACAATACATAAGTAAGAAAATCGGAAGATAGATTTCAAAACCAAGAGAAATCGCATATCCTGATTAGCTTAGGCACATTTGAAACCACTTGGGACTTTCTTGCCACAAACATTAAGAAGCAAGCTAAGAGACACAGGCACATTAAGGTTGATCCCCAAAACGTTAGCTTTGATGGCAGTGCATAGGCAAACAGCGGCCTCAACGTCAGCAAGGCCTTGAATAAGGGTGCAACATGGCTTAACAGGTGGAGAACCAACTACAACTCCAACCAAGCCGCCAAGTAGATTCGCACATACCCCTAGTTTCAAGGTGTCCTTAGGGCAAGTAGCCTTAGTAGGCTTTGGTGTCGGTTTCGGTGTTGGTTTTGGTTTGGGTATTGGGGTAGGAGTATCACATGTCCCGCAGCCACTCACCATGGCAAAAAAGAGAAGATTGAGGACTAGAAAGAGAACTAGTGAAGCATTGCTCTTTGAAGCCATCTCTAGGTGAGCAACTAAAAGCTTGCACTTACTAAGTATTAGAGGGGGTGGTGTTGAGGATATTGGGTGAATGTGGAGTAAGGGGATTCAAGGATATATATAGGTGCAAAAGGGTTGTGAACAAGTTTAGCTGGTATCTAAATGTTCACATCAACATGCAGAAGGTCATTGGCCATGTTACCTAATAATAGAAAATCTATTGCTATTTCACCACTTTTCTAGTTAAAAGTAATAAAAGACAAATAAAGATCGTACAAATTAAATTGATTTAAGATATTACATAAATTAAAATGGTAGACTTTATCGTGGACATCATGATTATATACAAAAAGAAATATGATAACCATAATATAGATGCAAGATGCTCATCATGCATGCTTGTTGAATTTCTTCAAAAGTTAGAATTTGTTTTCAATAAAATTAATAAAGATATATGTGACATTTACTAAATTTCTTACTGAAAAAGTTAACAAATATAGACTTCATTTAGGGAATGCTAAATTCGCTGCTAGCTTTAACTAGCTTGTTTTATTAGATACGATTCAAACTAAAGAAATTAATATGATACCAGGAGTGTGTGGTGATCATTGAGGCCTTTGCGGTTTGTGTTCTTAAACAGAGAGGTGTTTGCATTTGCAATATACAAAATATATGGTGTTTGTTACTGACAAAAAAGTTGCTAGGAAAAGTCTCGAAGCGTCAGTTAATAGGATTTTTACATCTCCTTCACATATAATAAGTGTCAGAGAAATGCTGACTATAAAAGTCTATAGTGACACGAAACACTTAAGTGTCAAAGAAAGTTTAGAGCTTTTTGTGTCACTATTCAATTCTTTTCTCACACAATCTTTGTGTCAGTAAACTCGAAAATTTATTAATCACACATTTTTTGTTCCATTTATCCTTTTAATATAAAATTTCTATTTTGTTTACCATACTACTGTACTATTTATGTTTTGTATAACAAAACAATCCTTGCGAAATCAAAACTTCAATTACCATAAATAAGTCATTAAACAAGTAGCATTACAAGTACTTGATACATAATTTTGTCCAACAACTAGTAAAATGAGCTCGCTAATCTTTGTCTTCTAAAACTCAGGAATGCTCTCAGTCATCTTCCTGGAATTGATATATCTAAATTTAAAACCCTTTTAAGTAATTGCATACAAATAACTTAGGATCGAGGATATAGATCTAGATCTTGGGTTGTACATAGCTCAAAAGAAGCAATATGCTACATTTTTGAGTTTATCATTTTTAAAAACGAGTTCAGTTTGCTTTCCTGTCGGTGTTCGTTCGCGAAAAAAAAAAAAAATAATAATAATAATAATAATAAAAAAAAAACTATCTAGCGTTTTCGATCCATGAAATGACAAAGACCAAGCAGTTATACTCCATTTTGTCTACCTCGTTGTTTATGCCTTGACAAATATATATACTCCGTGATAGGTTGACTAAAATTTAGTGTGATGGACAAGATCAAAATGTATCTTAGAAAGGCACTGCGCACTGGAGTACCTCAATTCCTGAACTGAGCCAAAAATTCATATTTCAAAAGTCAAGTATATGTTGAGCCCAAAATTCAAATTCCATGTACACGATTTTCTTCTTATTCACGCCAAATGATCACCGTGACACGCGGTTTTTGTTCTTGTTTGTATGCATCTTGTGAACTATATAGCAAGTCGTCCATCATATCATCATGAATATGATCCATTCAATTTGATTTCTAAATGAAAAAGTAAATTAATGTTATAAGAATTGAATCCATAATTGACGACAAGCTGCATATGTCCACATAGCTTATATGGGAATCATCAAGTTGAATATAAGTGGTTCATGATGCTTATGTGTTTTTGAGATCCAATCCTATCTTGTCGATATAAATCTTATTCTGAGGTTTGAATTCATATATATTTGAGATCGATCAAATCTTAGTATTTTGAACACCAGCTATCTAGTTGTTGAAAACTGAAGTTATTTGTTAATACTGGGGAAAATGGGATAGATTTCATTCGTAGATGAAGATATATAAATGGACCATTAAAAAATAAATGGACCATTAATACAAATTAGCGTATTTCTAACATAGATTATCTATTGTGATATGTCATAGGACATCATTAAAACTTCAACACCTTAGGGCTTAGGTACGTATCTTTCATTGGTATCTTTCTAGGAAAAAAACATAGCGTTCATTACAAGAAATATTGGAACAGGCGAGGAAGGTTTTGGTAAGGACACGCCACTAAAAAAATAGTTGATTGAATTCTACACATTTTTTATTTTCACACTTTTCAAAAATATATAAAATTTTATTAGTTTATTAGCACTTTTTTTTAAGGCCATTTATTAACACTTAATGAAGTGTAAAAATTCTGTTTAAAAAAAAATAAAAAAAAAAGTCTAAAAATTTGTTAACATTAATAAATGTGAAGAGAATTGTAAAAAAAATAGATTTTTCATGTACATAGTTGTGTCAAAAAAAAAATTAACACCTTTAATATAAATGTAATCAATTTTTAAACTAATAAAATTTTGAACATTTTTAAAAAAGTGTGAAAATAAAAGTTTGTAGAATCAACTATTTTTTTTAGTGCGTGTGTCTTTGCCAAAACCACTAAACGACAAAAAAAAACTCGACTTCGAATCTTTGAATTTTTCTACGGGAAGAAATTTTAATAAAAATTTTAGGCAATGACATGTCCTTACCAAAAGTTTTGAGCAAAATATTAACCAGTTAATTATAAGTTTAATCAACGGTTATTAGGTAACTATTAGGTAAGTAAATGATTTGGTGATGTGGCATTACCCTTTTGGCGAGGATGATGGAAATAATGTTTCCTTCCTCTGAGCTCAAACCTTTTCTCACACAATGTTTGTGTCAGTAAATACGAAAATGCTTTTAATCACACATTTTTTCCATGTATCCTTTTAATATAACGAGTGGGGGTACCCGCGCGTTGCTGCGAAAATGTTGTGTTTAATCTAAACTTGAAATAAAACGGTTGTCCAAAAATTATGTTTGTTATTAAGGACTAAATATGCAAAATATCGATAACTGCAAGTACTATTTTCGTAAAGTATTTATGAAAATAGTTGTTTATTTTACGAAAAAAGTCCCTAAGGTTATCGCTATTTTTCAAAGTTAGTCCTTAGGGACTAACTTTTTATTTGAAAGTTAGCCATTAAGGACTAAATTTGAAGAAGACCGATAAACCAAAGGACTATTTTTTGAAAATTAATTCTGGAAATAATATTTTGTTTTATGGAAACGGAAAAAGTCCCTAAAGTTATCGACATTTTGCAAAGTTAGTCCTTAGGGACTAACTTTGTATTTGAAAGTTACACATTAAGTACTAAATTTGAAAATGACCGATATACCAAAGGACTATTTTTTGAAAATTAATTCTGGAAATAATATGTTCTTTACGGAAAAAGTCCTTAAAATTCTCGATGCGTTGCATTGTTAGTCCCCAAAGGACCTACCTTGCAAAGACAGCTACACCTTAGGGACTTTTTTGCACACATGCACTGTTTAGACAACTATAGCGTGAACAATTGCTACAGTAACGCCTTCCCCCTTTTAGTGTGTGTGTGTGTATATATATATATATATATATATATATATATATATATATATATATATATATATATATATATATATATATATATATATATATATATA
>LBNU01010638.1:112903-167907 GCA_014162995.1 Artemisia annua
TATATATATATATATATATATATAATATTTTTATTTTGTTTACTATAACACACTACTATTTAAGTTTTGTATAAGGCTGGATGCAGTAAGGAGAAATAATCCCTCCCAATTTCACTGTCACGTCAGCTTTTTCTCTCCAGCGACCTTTAGGCGATTGGCTACCCCAGTAAGGGCGACCATGATCATTTTTTTTAAAACATTTTTAACACAAACTCAAATTTCATTAATAATTAAAACGTTACCTAATAATTCAAATAAAAAAAACATTACAATAAAATTCAAATAACTTTCGAACATTACGATAATAAAACGACTAAACTAGTTTTGATTATGACGATGCCAAATGTCTTCCACCAAATCGGCTTTGAGGCTAAGATGAGTTATTTTGTTGCATATCATACTGGTAATTTCCAACGATTCCACATGCGTTCTTATGGGATCATAAGAACGGTGCTGCTTCGCTGGAAAGAATACGGGAGATATCGCCCGTTCTTCGTCCTGAATTAGCATATTATGTAATATGATACATGTGTACATTATATGTGATAGACACTCTTTGTCAAACCCTTTAGCCGGATGTTTAATCATTAGCCACTTCCTCTTTATTACACCAAAAGCACGTTCTACATCTTTTCTTGCTGCTTCGTGCATCGTCTTATACAATATTCGCTTGTGATCATTCGTCCCTAGATTTTTAATGGACTTCATAATAACGAAATATTCCGGATATATCCCATCAGCAAGATAATATCCCCGTTTATAAGTCACACAATTAGCAATGAATTCCACATCCGGTGCTCTCCCAGTTTTGAGATCATTGAAAAGAGAGGATTTACGTAAAACATTTACGTCGTTATTCATCCCGGTGACACCAAAGAACGCATGCCAAATCCATAAATCTTAGGAGGCGATCGCTTCCAATTAAATGAAAGGAGTTTGCCCGTGATCACCCCTACAAAATTGAGCTTTTAAAGCATGTGAACAATTCTCCCACGGCTAATCTGTACAATAAATGCTTCCTATCATCCCAAAAAACCCATGACTTTCGTAGTGATGAGCATAGTGTTTGTCAATGTCAATAACCGTCGGCTTTCGCAAATACTCTGGACCATATAACTCCATGATGGCCTCACAAAATTTTTGGAGACACTTACGAATTGTTGACGCACCCATTTGCACATATTCGTCTAGCAAATCAGGATTGACTCCGTATGTCAATTGACGAATTGACGAAGTACACTTCATCAATCGAGAAATACCAAGTACGCCTGCACAACTAGGAGTTTGTTGGAAATAAGGTGAATGATCGGTTACCTCTCGAACAATTCGTGTGAATAGTTTTCGGTTTATTCGGAAATGATCATTGAATGCTTGATCGCCGTATCTTGGGTGATCATAGAAGTAAGCAGCCACTAAACGGTTATGAGCACCCTAACGATCCCTACTAATTTGGTTTCGTAAGACTTTAGGTTGTGACGCTTGATAAGTCTCCCAACACTCTTCCGCAAACATCATAAACTCGCTACTAACTTCATTTTCATCATCCGAAGACGAATCAGCAATAAATAGCTCGTAAGAATTCATAGTGTGAAAAAATATAGAGAATGTGTGAAATGAGATTTGTGGATTGAAGTGTGTAAATATGTTGTGTATTTATAAGGTAGTTTAAAAGATTATTATTATTTTATTTTATTTTTAAACGATACAAAAAACGGCTAGTTCTATATTTTTTTAACATTTCAAACCGTTACACAACGGTTTAATCTTAAGTGCACTATCAAAAGTTACTTTCTAAGTCGATCGAGTTACGATCATGTTCCAAAAAAAAGATTGGCGATCATTTGCCACACTAGAGCGATCGACTGGTAATCGATCGTCTATGTCGATCGCTGGGGCTTACTGCGAGTAGCCTAACAAAACAATCCATTAGAAATCAAAACTTCAAATATATATCATAAATAAGTCATTAACCAGTTGTTTATGTCTTGACAAATATATCTACTCGGTAATAAGTTGACTAAATTTGAGTGTGATGGGACAATATCAAAATGTTGTCTTAGAAAGGCACTGGAGTACCTCAAATTCCTGAACTAAGCCGAAATTTCATATTTCATAAGTCAAGTATATATATGTTGAGCCAAAAATTCAAAGTCCACGTACACGATTTTCTTCTTGTTCACACCATATGACCGTGACGGTTTTTGTTCTTGTTTGCATGCATTTTGTGAACTATAGCAAGTCGTCCATCCGTCATGAATATGATCCATTCAATTTGATATTTCTAAATGAAAAACTAAGTGTTATAAGATTTGTATCCATGATTGACAACAAGTTGCATATGTCCACATTGCTTATACAGGAATCATAAAGTTGAATACATGCATGCATGTTAACACTAGTGTTATCCAACAAGTTGAAAATTATGTGGTTCATGATGCTTATGAATTTTTGAGTTCCAATCCTTTCTTGTCGATCTAAGTTTTATTCTGAGGTTTAAATTCATATTTGAGATCGATCAAACTTGATATTTTTAGCACCAGCCATCAAGTTGTTGAAAACTACAAGTCATTTGTCAATAGTGGGGATAATGCATATATAGGCCATAGGGTAGATTTCGTAGAAGATAAATGGGCCATTTGCGTATTTCTTCTACCATAGATTACATATTGCAATATGTCGAAGGAGATAATTAAAACTTCAACACCTTAGGTATCTTTCATTGGTATCTTTGTAGCGAAAAACATAGCGTTCCAGTTTGATCAATGATCTAAATCTTGCTTGTAAAAACGTGGTGTAAAAACATTTTTTCTTGTTATGAATACAAGGTGTAACCTGACATGTGGATTCCTTATAGAAGTAGAAATGATAAATCCAGTTGTCTCTATGCTCTAAATCTTGCTTCTAAAACCAAAGTGTAATTCATTTTTTTCTCACTTTTTGCTATATATCTTCACTAGGGAGCCCAGGCATCGATTGACCCAAGTATATGCTCTTAATCATTAATTAAGGCCCGACTAAAATAATCAAAAGTATAAGAGTTTTGTGGGCTCATAAGAACCGGAGGCGGTTAATGCTCAATCAGCAGAAGGCCTGACTAACTACCAATGAGATAGAGACCTAAATTATGAGCTTAATTTCATGCATAATCGATTTATCATTTGACATATCACATTAATATTTTCTCACTCCTAATCTTCACTTTTGATTTTAACACATGTTTTGATTTTGTTATTAGCCATATCTTTAAACATACAGTTTTCTATTTTAGGCATTAGTATCATTTTCTCCGAATAAAATACATTCTTATAACATACAGATTATTCCCGAATAGAATATTCTTTTAACATACGGAGTATTATGATATCTGCATAATTTCAATAACTTTATTTAAAATCATGTTGCTAGTTAAACTTTTAAATATCATAGAAATAGTAAACATTATGGACATGAGTATTTACAAAGTAATTAATATGCCTTAGATTAATTGGAGTGAGATGTTTTTTCTTTGTAGTTTTGTTCCTTTTGTGATTTTTATAATATCGTTACCTTTCTAAAAAGGAGAATTAATATGCTTTAACCTATCAAAAATGTTACCCCAAAAAAATACACATTTAACTAGAGGTGTTGATCGGTTCGGTTATCGGGTTGTTCGGTGAGTTCGGTTCGGTTAGTTCGGCTAAAAAATTTTTTTGGGTCAACCTGAAAACCGAACCAAACCGAACTAGAATTCAATTGAACCGAACTGAAAACTGAATTTGAATTTGGTTCAGTTCTTGGGTTGACCCGAATAACCCGAATTTCACTATTTATTTTAAACAAATTAATAACTGATATTTAACCAAAAAAAAATTATTTCAAGCATAAAAAGTGTTTTTTTATATTAAGATAACATTTTAATAGTATTTACATATATATAAATATATAAAAAATATGTATATATATAAATATATCAAAAATATATATATTTATATGAATTCAGTTTTCAGTTTGGTTTTCGGTTCAGACTGTCAAACCCATATCCAACCCGAGAACCGAATTAGTAGTTCGGTTCGGTTTTAGCAACTTCGGATCGGTTATTAGTTCGGTTCGGTTCGATTTCGGTTTTCGGTTTATTCGGTCTTTTCGGTTTTTTTTCTCACCCCTACATCTAACACATGGAACTGGGCTAAATGAGACTGGTAGGCTAGAATTTTGGACTGCTTGTGCTTAGTCTTAGTTTTTGGTTGGGCCATGTAGTACATATCTTTTTTAAGTAACGTAATATTTAACTTTTTTTTTTTTTTCGATTTTTCCTTTTTTTTTTTTTTTATTTTTTTGTTTTTTTTTTATCTTGATTTTCACGGTAATCCGAAAACTTTTTTATCTAAACACTGATACGTAGAAGAAAACCACATCTTTTATTTAGGAAAAAATATATTTGATCAAAATCAACATTTATGAAGAAAGACTGATTTATGACATGTGCGCAACAGGAGTATGTACGACTAACCAAATAAACAAACGTCAAAACAACACAGCGGATGTGCAGAGTAGACTCAATTGTTAATGCCAAAACCTGACGCGAATAAAGTTGGGACGAGATGAAGATTATCACAGTATAAATAAGAATTAAGAAAAAGAAAAAAAACAAAGAAAGAAAAAAAAAAGAACAACACAAGCAAGAAAGGAACAAGTTGACGACCATAAGCCTCCTTTATATCTCTGTAGTTGGCAACGCTGTCACGGGGTCAGAAAGTTAAATCGTTAACGCAACTCTTATACAGCACTCTCACTCCACAAAGAAAATATAAAGAATCTCCATGAAACCATACATTACCATATATCCCTAAATCCTATTATTCAAACAATGCCCATACGCAACTCCACAACGACTGACTGTGCATTATATAAACACCTGCATCTCATCTATGTAATTATTACTCTAATCTAATGTCTACAAGTAAATCAACAAAACAATAACTTCATCTGAATTAATATGGTCTCATAGACGGAGGGAAGTTATAGTCTTCATATAACATATATATCTTCCATAAGTATGTACGAGATATATCATATTATTGATCACTCGGCACCCATAGGAATTATATACCCATGAAACCGAGATAATGTCTTGTAGTTTTTCTTATTATATTATCCTTTTACACTTTTGTGCCGATATTATAATATTTCTGTTGTCTTCATATATCTTATTATCCTTTAATAAATGATGTATATATTGTATCCGCATGTTTCATATTAAGGATTCTCCCTGTAGTGATATAGGTAAATATTTATATGACAAGCTGTAGTTGGTGTGTTTATGATGTGCAACTTATTGTGTAAATATATAGCTGACAATGAAAGCGACAAAAGGAAATATAACAAAGCTGCGAAGAGAGGAAGGAAAGGGGAGAAAGCCGAACAACGCACGACTCGGATAGCACTGCAGGATCGATAAGAAAAAGAAAGCAGAGCAAACTGCGAGACAAGAGCCGCACATGAAAGCAAAACGAAAAACCTCGGAAAGCCCGGGACTGTGCGAGCCAGAAATTGGAGGCATCATTTGGTAGAACGAAGCGCCAGACAGACTTCAATAACGGTAATCATCAAAAAGCACGACTAGGGCTCGCAGGAGCTGCACTAAACGAGCTTCAGTAAAATGTCATGTGCGTACTGCTCGAATAAAGTGAACGAGAGCCTTCCCCACTCGTATCCCGAGCTCAGAACAACCCACACAAAGGTAAAGCGACGTGCTGACGCTGAAAAACGAGTTCCACACACTGTAAAGACTCAAAGAGAAGACAAGAGAGAAATTTGATACCTTTACTAGCTACATCACCACACAAACGACGTATGAGGCCCGAGCCCGAGCTCGAGCTCAACCCTGGCGAAAGAATAACAAAATAAACATCCAAATACTACGAAGACGACTCACGACTCAAATACTTAAGGCCTGAAGCAACCAGCGAGTTGTAGACATTATATCATCAAACACAGAATATAAACAGACGTAGAGCTCCCAGCAATCTCGCAAGCCATCCGGCATGCGAGAGACCAATCAGAGATAAAAAAAAAGCCAACACGAGAGGCCTCACAAACAATAATCATACCAGGAATGAACCAAACACATAACAGAACAGAACCGACCGACAAATCTAACACATACACAAACAAGAATACACACCCTAACTGAAAGCCTGAGTGACAACGCTCGTGAACGTACCCCACACAGAGGACTAAACAAAATAACCCAACAACATAGGGAATACAGTCACGTCGAAGCACAACAGACGCTCGCAACCACAGGGTCAACAAAAACACCGAATAGCTCAAAGATACAACGACTAAATACACACAACTCCACAAAAAAAACATCAAATAACACACCCAAATAGTAGAAAAAAAACCAACAAAATATAGCACACAATATCTGTACAAATAACAAAAACCAAAACATGAACGCGTGCACTATAACGCACCTAAACCACATCGAAAAACAACATCAACCTGTATACACGAACCTAAAAAAAAAACCAAACTTACTACTGAACCGCAAGCGCAATACACCACATGATAAGAGCGGAGAACCACGCACAACACCGACGAAAGTACAAAATCGAAGAGAACGACACGCAACAGGAATTAAAATAAGGAAAATCCACAGCTACAATCACAAGACAATGACACAAATACCAAAACCACAAACCCTATAAAGAATACCGCACCAACATGGATAATACGAATGCCAAGCCCTCTTTCATGACCCCTCAAAAACCCACCTCCAACCTAACCAACATAACAACACAAACAAAAAACCACAAAATATGACTACCAACCTCAAAAAACAGAGAAAGCAGACACACACACCCAAAACGGAACAACCAATAAATATTCGAATTCAAAGACAAGACGGCTGTTTAGAGAAATCAAAAACACAATTATAAACTACCGCATCAATGGAGAACACAAGTTCCAATTGAACACCAAAACTTCGACCATCTGGACATGCACAAACAAAGTATCCAAAGTAGACTTAGGCACTGAAACGAGAATATCACATATATTCATACATATTCAACTACTGAAATCTGAAACACAGTCAAGATCCTATGGCTGCAAAACAACACCAAGACTACTCCATTACTCAAAGAAACAAATACAATATATCTTACAGCAGACAAAGCTAATTCCAGAGTAAGTCGATATATACCAAGCTTGTACAAAACATGTCCATAGCAACCAAAAAAACATATCAAATGGAACAATTCAACACCCAATAGAAGAGACAGCATAATTACTATCATTACCCAGACCTTTCACCTTCCTGGTTGCCAGGTCCTAAACCATACAAAACTCAGGGTAAAATGAAACTGCACATTGATCATCTTCAATTAACTTGGGCACAAACAACAAACTGAATTTAAAAGAAGGTACTACCAGTACTTCTCTTAGCATAAGACCATTATTCAATTTGACCTTACCAACATGAGAAATAACTGGTGTTTCACCATTTGGCAGCCTTATTTCACTCCCAACTTGAGGGGGAATGTAAAAGAGAAGGTAAGGATAGTTAGTTGAGGGTCTGTTTTGTAAATAGAGTAGTTTAGAAGGACTATCTTTGTAAATATTTTCAATTTAAACACTCTTGTAAACAGTCATTACAGTAACAAATTCATAACAAACTTTTCCCCTTGTTTCATTTTTGTCTCTTTCCTGTTGTTCCACCATTGTTATCACAATATGAATCATGACCCCACCATCTCATGATCGGACTATCCCAATGGCCAGCTATCTCTCCACCTAAACACTTCACGAAACTCACAATCCTCATAACGACACTAGCTCACGAACTCATCTCCACGACTGCATCCTCACACGACCCGAACCACCTCACCATCTCTCCTAACCTGACCTAAACACCTCATGAACTCACGATCTCCATGACTTGCACACATCAGAACTAACGATCCCTATGAGCCTCAACATGCCTCAAGAACTCTCAATCTCCATGATATGAACTCCTACTTACCATTCTTCCCGAGCACAACAACTCACTACCACACACCTACTAACCCAGAACCTCACAACCTCACCATCTCCACGACCTCACCTCCTCCACAACCTGAACACTCTTTACACACTGAACCGTCTCACGGCTTCACCATCTTCACAACCTAACCATCTCACGACCTCATTGCCTTTGCAACACCAATCACCTCATGACCACACATCCTAAACCATCTCACACAGCTTGAACCACCTCACAACCTCACTATCTCCATGATCTGAACTACCTTGCAATTTCACCATTTCCTACATAAATTAAAGCGACATAAGGGATCTAACCCGAAAACTTTCCAATGTTTATGCAATACAATTTACGAGAAAATAGACAATAAAAAGAAAGTATGTACATAAAAGAGTGAAGGGGGAACCTCTTAACCGCTGGCCACAGAATAAAAAAGGGGCCGACTGTGTTTGTATTTAGAGTTTTCTTGCGATGGAATTTTTTGAAAAGAGATACTAAAAATTGCTAGTAAAATATTAATAATTGTTTAATTATTTAATTGATCGCGATACCAAAACATTGTAACATATGAGCTATTGTTATCATAATAGAAAAAAGTATTGTATGTTTAGTTTATCAAAACTCTAAATACACATAAAATTTACTTCTAACATCTGTTCTCTAATTCCACGAGTATTTGTCATATATTTTGTTTGCATTGTCATATGTTTTCATTGCCTTTTTGAAATTAACCTATGTTTTTTATTATCAGATTCAGAACATGGCGTTTCTTTTCATTGTCGTTTAATAGCCATCCATGTGGCGCCGCATGGACAGCTAACATGTATTTTGAAAAGAAGAAATAAAAACAAATGTTGAATTAACAAAAGGCTAGCGGCGCCGCTTTTTGCTCGTTTGACTTCAACCATTATGTAAATTCTATTTTTGTGAAATAAAAAAAATCGTTCTGTCAAAATAATAATAATAATAATAATAATAATAATAATAAACTTTATTACAAGTGCAAATATATTCAAGGATGAAGTTTGAGATCAATCTAACCCTCTACTAATCATATATTACAAGAACAAAGGGAAAAAAACAAGTCTTATCCATACGTACATTGTTGTCGGTAATAAACCTGTTTGATAGATATTCAACAATCAATAACCTCGTGAATCCTCTAATCGAGTACATAGAATAAATTGGCTGTTTAACTATTTTTCATAGTTCCATACTTGTCGGGAATACATGTCAAATATTCCATTTCTAGTTTAAAATTTGCAATTTGCAGTTAGAAGAACAAAGATAAGACGTGATACAAAACAAAGATCGCCAAAACCTAAGTCTTGTTTCTTGGTCGGTGAAGGACCATTTGCTTTTTTTATATTTAAACTACTACAGAGAAATGTATAATTGTATATTTAAATGTTAACGCAACTTTTTATAAGTTTACAAATATAAAAGAATCTCCATAAACTTTATTATTATTATTATTATTATTATTATTATTATTATTATTATTATTATTATTATTATTATTATTTTTTATATAAAAGCATAATTATTATTTTTGTTATTATATATTGTTGTTGTTGCTGCTGTGTTGTTGTTATTATGACAATGAAAGGCAATAATTACGGGGGAGGGGGGAGCCGAACCGCTCGTGATCGGATCGGTAAAAGGCTCGAACGAGCCGAGCCTAAACAAACCTAAGCCCGAGTTCGAGCCAAAATTGGAGCTCATTTGGTAAACGAGCCCGAGCTTTATATACAAAGCTCGACTAGGCTCGCGAGCCTAAACGAGCTTTAGTAAATTTTGTGTATGTATACTAACGAGCTCATTATCGAGCTCAAAACAAATAAACGAGCTCTAAATAAACGAGTTCAAACACGTAAGCTCAAGAAGCAAAGAAATTTTTTTATAGGTACATCACAAACGAGTTGAGCCCGAGCCGAGCTCGAGCTCAACTTATATCATACTACGAGCCGAGCTCAAGCTCAAATCTTAAGGCTAGAACCGAGTCGAGCTTGTGATTTCTAAAATATAAACGAGCTGAGCTCGAGCTCTCGCAGGCTCGGGCTATAATCGGTAAAAATAGCAAGATGCTAATATTACAGGATACGAACATAACAAACCGACCAAAATCTCAACTCACTATGACCTGGTGACCTACTACCACACCATGACGAATAATGGATATCATAAAGTGAAAATCCAACATACTAAGATACGACTAATACCACCAACTCCACTAAACATAATAACACATGGTAGAAAACATGACACATGTTAAAAACTGACCACGACCCTCACACATGAAACATAACCTGTTATAACCTAAAAAAAACAATTTCGAACACGCAGCCTAACCAAGTAATGACACCACGCAAGTAAGGACGACAGCAGGTTATAGAAAGTCTCCAAGAATGTATGAACACCACCTTTAGAATAGCCCCAATGTTGTAATGCCCAAGCCCTTTCATGACCCTCCCCCTCACTTACAATATGTAAAAGAGAAGGCAAAGGATAGTTAGTTGAGGGTCTGTTTTGAGAATCACTTAATGCATATGGAAGTTTTGAAAACTTGGCCATTGGACATGACAAACAAGTATCCAAAGTAGACTTAGGCACTGAAACAGGAATATCTTTCATACATTTCAACTTTGAATCTGAAACATGTCCAAGTCTATGGTGCCAAACACCACAAGACTCTTTACTCAAAGAAACAGTACTATTTACAGCAGACAAAGCTAATTTTCCAAGAGTAGTGTTTACCAAAGCTGTAAAAACATTGTCCACTGCACCTTATCCAGTGGAACATTCACAAGGTGATAGAGACCAGCTTTCTTCTTACCCAGACCCTTCACCTTCCTGGTTGCCAGGTCCTAAACCATACAAAACTCAGGGTAAAATGAAACTAATTTATCATCTTCAATTAACTTGGGCACAAACAACAAACTGAATTTAAAAGAAGGTACTACCAGTACATCTCTTAGCATAAGACCATTATTCAATTTGACCTTACCAACATGAGAAATAACTGGTGTTTCACCATTTGGGCAGCCTTATTTGACTCCCAACTTGAGGGGGAATGTAAAAGAGAAGGCAAAGGATAGTTAGTTGAGGGTCTGTTTTGTAAATAGAGTAGTTTAGAAGGACTATCTTTGTAAATACTTTCAATTTAAACACTCTTGTAAACAGTCATTACAGTAACAAATTCATAACAAACTTTTCCCCCTTGTTTCATTTTTGTCTCTTTCCTGTTGTTCCACCATTGTTATCACAATATGAATCAGGACCCCACCAGCTCATGATCGGACTATCCCAATGGCCAGCTATCTCTCCACCTGAACACTTCATGAAACTCACAATCCTCATAACGACACTAGCTCACGAACTCATCTCCACGACTGCATCCTCACACGACCCGAACCACCTCACCATCTCTCCTAACCTGACCTAAACACCTCATGAACTCACGATCTCTATGACTTGCACACATCAGAACTAACGATCCCTATGAGCCTCAACATGCCTCAAGAACTCTCAATCTCCATGATATGAACTCCTACTTACCATTCTTCCCGAGCACAACAACTCACTACCACACACCTACCAACCCAGAACCTCACAACCTCACCATCTCCACGACCTCACCTCCTCCACAACCTGAACACTCTTTACACACTGAACCGTCTCACGGCTTCACCATCTTCACAACCTAACCATCTCACGACCTCATTGCCTTTGCAACACCAATCACCTCATGACCACACATCCTAAACCATCTCCCACAGCTTGAACCACCTCACAACCTCACTATCTCCATGATCTGAACTACCTTGCAATTTCACCATTTCCTACATAAATTAAAGCGACATAAGGGATCTAACCCGAAAACTTTCCAATGTTTATGCAATACAATTCACGAGAAAATAGACAATAAAAAGAAAGTATGTACATAAAAGAGTGAAGGGGGGAACCTCTTAACCGCTAGCCACAGAATAAAAAAGGGGCCGACTGTGTTTGTATTTAGAGTTTTCTTGCGATGGAATTTTTTGAAAAGAGATACTAAAAGTTGCTAGTAAAATATTAATAATTGTTTAATTATTTAATTGATCGCGATACCAAAACATTGTAACATATGAGCTATTGTTATCATAATAGAAAAAAGTATTGTATGTTTAGTTTATCAAAACTCTAAATACACATAAAATTTACTTCTAACATCTGTTCTCTAATTCCACGAGTATTTGTCAAATATTTTGTTTGCATTGTCATATGTTTTCATTGCCTTTTTGAAATTAACCTATGTTTTTTATTATCAGATTCAGAACATGGCGTTTCTTTTCATTGTCGTTTAATAGCCATCCATGTGGCGCCGCATGGACAGCTAACATGTATTTTGAAAAGAAGAAATAAAAACAAATGTTGAATTAATAAAAGGCCAGTGGCGCCGCTTGTTGCTCGTTTGCCTTCAACCACTATGTAAATTCTATTTTGGTGAAATAAAAAAAAATCGTTCTGTCAAAATACTAATACTAATAATAATAATAATAATAATAATAATAATAATAATAATAATAAACTTTATTACAAGTGCAAATATATTCAAGGATGAAGTTTGAGATCAATCTAACCCTCTACTAATCATATATTACAAGAACAAAGGGAAAAAAACAAGTCTTATCCATACGTACATTGTTGTCGGTAATAAACCTGTTTGATAGATATTCAACAATCAATAACCTCGTGAATCCTCTAATCGAGTACATAGAATAAATTGGCTGTTTAACTATTTTTCATAGTTCCATACTTGTCGGGAATACATGTCAAATATTCCATTTCTAGTTTAAAATTTGCAATTTGCAGTTAGAAGAACAAAGATAAGACGTGATACAAAACAAAGATCGCCAAAACCTAAGTCTTGTTTCTTGGTCGGTGAAGGACCATTTGCTTTTTTTATATTTAAACTACTACAGAGAAATGTATAATTGTATAGATAGATGTTAAACGAATATAGAGTACGACTCTGTGATTAATCAAGTTCACTTGACTAACACAATGGCTTATATGACCCGCAAACAGACTACAAAACAAACCTACACACGTAATATTACACGCTAATACTGAAATGATTAAAGCCATTTTTAATTTCATTGAAAAATATAATTAGAACATTGCAAAAACAAGGCCAAGTTTTGCATAAATATGAAATGATTATTAGTCTTTTAGTAGCATCAAACTAGCTCTCGAATCTCGATCACATGAGTAAGATCATCTTCACCTATGAAAAAGTTAAAAATGATGAATAGCAAAATGGAGAGTATCTAGTTCACGTTACCTTTCCGTATATACTTTCAACTAACATTGATGGATCACGCAACTTCTGATTAAAGACGACCCAAAAGTCCCTCAAAATGGATGCAACTCAAAAGTGATTTGTCCACATATATCTGCCTTTCTCAAAATTCATGAGCTAAATCCAACAAAACTACAAACTTCACGTCACGCAATAGATATAGCAAAATTTTATCGACTAGTTTGTTCAATATCACACTAACCATAATATATGATCCTAATCCTTTACTCCTTTAGTGTCGATCTACATGTATTATGTATAACCATAAATATGTGAAGTAACTAATTTGTCAGTATAGATATCTTTTATTATACTAGTATATGTATGTTTCAAATGAAGAAGATTACACAATAGTACGTAACCAGCTAGAACTTTCTTAAAATAATTGATCAAACGTTAATAGTTTAAGGAAAATGCAATAAAAGAAAAGGTTAGAAAAAGTAAGAATAGTGGCAGGGTAGCCTTGATGATCCCGTGGTTATTTAGATGGTATTTGTCATGTTGGATGGGATTAATAATAGCAACACTGACGGACACCTGTTTTTCCCAGCCTCCATTAATTAACTCATGTTCAAGTCATGTACAGTATATACAAGTTGTTACGACTAGTTAAACTGATCTAATTAAGATCTCAACCCCAAGTGTTATGTATTGTGAATTGTTGTAATCTTAATCATAGGCTAATATCTGAACTGATTATGTTGTGTTTTGAAAGTCCATATTCATTATTTACCGTTAAAGCTCTTTTTGTAATGATTAATACCTCGGCCAAAAGAAGCTAAATTATTTGTTGTTAGATTAAGTATAACCCACTTAACTCACACTTTCACTTCTCATTTTCTCAAAACAAAAATATTTGTGACTTTTGACGTGTCAAAATATAAACGGCTTTCCGAAAATCGCCTATATTACCACAAGTTGTTAGATGTAAAGTCGTTTTCTTACGATCACTTTTGAACAATTTTTCCATGTTAAGTAGAAGGATCACATGATCAATCAATGAAAAAGTGCATTCGCCACTAGCTTCTATACTTCTGATATTTGGAAAACGAAATCATCTTTTTTGCTAAATAAATCATTTACATGACTATATTAGTCCATGAACTCGTAGAACAAAAAACAACAATGAAAAAGAATATATGCATAGTGTTTAAATAATTTGTCATTTTAATAATTATATAAGATTATCAACATATAGCTGCGGTGGTGTATAGGTTTTTGACAAAGTTTGGTTACGTTAGCGTCTGTGTGCATATTTTAATTTATTGCAATTTTTGGTTTCTTTGTGTTTTTAGTCGTTAAAGAATATTCTCGTAAAAGAAGGAAAAATGAAGTAAATAAGAGTGTAGAAAATTTATGAGTTAAACTGCGTTTAACTATTTAAAAAATATTAAGTTTCATTGACTTTATTGAAGGTCATAATAATAATTTAAAATTTCATATTTTACACAAAACCGTTAACGGTCTTTTATTATTTCAAAGTGGTCTTCGCATTTGAAGGTTAGTATGAGTTGAGCTAATGTACCTTATTATAGTCTTAACAACTAAAATTAATTCCTAAACACAGCTTTATTTTATGGTTAGCTATTCATGGAAAACTTCTTACTCAGGATAAGATGGTGAATTGGAATAATATTGGGAGTTTGTTGTGTAGTTTATGCAATAACAGAAGTGACTCTCATGAGCATCTATTCTTTCAATGTTCTTATGCCAATCAAGTATGGAACGAGATGGTTAATAATGAAGTGAACCTGAGATCTAATGATGATTTGATGACTTGTTGCAACTATGTTGCTGATAAGCAGGTTAAAAATAATTTTGGATGGGCTATTGATAAACTCATTATGCCTGCAACTGTGTACTTCATTTGGCAGGAGAGAAATGGGAGATTATTCAAAAAGGAAAGCAGAACAGTGGAAGTGTTTATTAAGAAAGACAGTGTGAAATCAAAATTGATGACTATAAGGGTGAAAAAGTCTTTGAAAGCTCAGCTCATTGCAATCAAATGGGGCTTGAAGTGGAATGATAAAGGAGTATTTGTTGCTTGTTAGCTGGTTGATATGTTAAAAGTTGGTATGGATTATGAGTATTGGTGATGAAGTATATGGAAAGTATAAAAGGTGTGTTTGGCAGATGTCAAAAGTCACTTTGATCTACATAATGCAGGATGTGATTTGATGTTCCTGTATTATTATGGTTTTATACCAAATGCTTAGCCTTTATCTTTTGACTAAAGGGTAAGTAATTCAGATCAGAAATGATAGATGGCTCTGTATCTTGGCACTTTATAGACTATATCACTTCTAACTGCTATTTGGGTCAATTGGTCTGGAGAAGAAATTGTATCCAATAGTTGGTTAGTTGCTGTTTATAGTCTGTGTAATGCCATAAAGTATGTTTCCTATCATGAAGGGTATCTGATCTAGGAGGGGAGGGTGTAAGTAGAGTTGAATTGAGAGTGATGCAAGATGGCACTTCATGGTCTTCTCTTTACATCCCCACAGGAGGACTGGTTGGTTACTCCCCCAAGGTGTGTGTTCCCAGGCACTTGAAGCCATTCTAGAGATAGAAATGTAGAGTGTCTGGTATAGCCCTTGACTAGAGGGGATATGGTTCCTAGTGATGCCTCTTCTTTCCTCTGTTTTGAGTACTGTGGTGGCAAGATGAGTGCTCTTAATGGAGAAAGGAGGGGAAATGTAGCTAGATGGTTTGGTGCATAGTGGTGAATAAATTTCCTGTGGCTTGGTGTTGCTGGGAAATAGTTAATTGCTGGTTCATCAGAAGTGAATGTTTCCCTGTTTTGTTTTAGCAGGATTGATATTAGCAGCTGATGTATGGTTGTTTTTTGTATTTGATTTGGGGAATGTCCAAATCAGTTTGTAGACTTATGTTGTTATATTTTGAGTATTAATATAATTCACCCGTTTGCACAAAAAAAAATAATAATAATAAAAAAAATAATTGATCATAGTCTTTGCTAACATGTGCTTGTATTAGAATTGGCATTATCTCCATAATGAGTAATTTGCATTAAGTTATAATAAATAAGATACATAACTTGGAGCATAAAATAACTAAGGTGAGCTTAGTCCACTAATTCGCAATAAACATATTGGGCCATGCATAATCAGTGACTAATACTCCTCCGCAGTTGAAACGGGAGACCTTGGAATGTTCAAAACGGTACGAAACTCAAGGAACAGGGACTTGGAGGACCTTTGGTAAAGATGTCAGCATACTGAAAACGATAAGGGACATACAATACACGAACTTGGCCAGAAACAACAAAGCCACGAACAAAATGTGCTTGGTTCGCTGATGTCAAACCGGATTAGTAGACTTATAAACAACACTTACGTTATCACAATAGACCAAAGTAGCAATAAAGACTGGAACATGAAGCTCACGTAGGAGATTCCGTACCCACGCGGTTTCAGCAACAACATTAGTGACACCTAGGTATCAACCTAAGCACTAGAGCGGGATAACGGAGACTGGCGTTTAACAGACCAACAAAAGCACAGTAGACAGAAGTAGATCGACGAGTGACCTAACAACTAGCCTAGTCAGCATTCGTATAAGCAGTGAGCTGAGTAGTAAAGGAAACATGTATATACAATCAATAATCAATAGTAGCACGAACATAGCGCATTATACGCTTCATAGCAGTGAAGTGAGGCTCAGGTGAATAACATAGGAAATATCAGGGCGTGTAAAAGTAAGATACTATAGGGCGCCAACTATGCTGCAGTACAAAGTCGGATCAGCAACATGATCTCCATCAGAACCAAGTTTGGACTCAGTGTCCACAGGTGTACGACATGGATTAGATTTAAGCATGTGAGCCCACTCAAGAATCTCCTCCGCATAAGTGGCCTGAGACAAAAACAAACCTGCAGATGAACAAGTAATAGAAATGCCCAAAAAAATAATTAAGACTACCTAGATCAGTCATAGCAAACTCTCCATGCAGAGAAGAAATGACCCATTGTAGAAAAGCTGTAGAAAAGGCGGCAAGAACAATGTCATCAACATAAAATAATAAATAAGCAATATCCGTCCACGATGAAAGATAAACAATGACGAGTCAGTTTTGTTGTGCCAAAAACCAACTCGTGTAGCATAAGAAGCAAAATGCTGGAACAAAGCATGCGGGGCTTGCTTAATCCCATAAAATGACCACTGCAAATGACAAACATAATCAGGAACGAACCCATGCGGCCAATGCATATAATCTATCTCAGAGAGATGGCTATAAAGAAAAGCATTCTTCACATCTAGTTGATGAATCGGCCACTAGCGAGAAACATCAAGACTCAAGACATAATGTATAGTAGCCGTTTAACAACCAGAATAAAAGTCTCATCACAATCAATGCCTAACTATTGACTGCTTCCATTAGCCACGAGACGAGCCTTATACCTACAAAGAGATCCATCTGCGTGAAACTTTCACCTGAATAGCCATGAGACGAGCCTTATTTGAGATGAGTACTCGTTGGTGGAAAAAAGAAGAAAAATTGCTGGCTGAAGTTTGGATTGCAGTTTACCAACACGTCTACAATGATCCCTCATTTTGGAATCACGTTGTAGACATGTTCAACAATCAGAATGTGGGTGACAATCGTAACAATCATATGCTTGTTGGTAAATGGAGATCACTTAACTGTGAATGTAAAAGATTCAACGCTATTTACGATCAGGTATGGCGTACAAGGGAAGTGATCGTCTCGCCACTGCAAAGATCATTTTTGAGCAACACTATGGTGGGAGAAACTTCAAATATGTTCATGTGTGGGAGGTTTTGAGAAACCACCCCATATGGCTAGTTTATGGTTAATGGTGTTGTATGATTTAGTATTGTTTTTAACTTTTTTCGTATCGTTTTTAATATGTTGTACTCTTACCTTAAGTTTGAATTTGAATAAAATGCTTAACGACTACTTTGCCCTAAAATATCCTCCAACGGCTAGTTTCCCTTATAAATGCCACTTTAACAACACTTCGTATTCTCACACAAGTATCACTAATTTTAACACAAAAACTATGGCTAATGAACCAGCTGAGGTGCAAAAGGCTATCCTTACCCGATTACGCAATGAACAAGAAAAAGAGCTCAAGCTGATTAACAATTTGCTATATGAGATAACTCGTATTATGATACAGATGCATGATCGTGCTCCAGATGTCGAAAGGTTGCGTGAGCTACCTCAAGACCATCCAGCTATCAAGGTCGATCTAGAAACTCTATTTAGAATTGATGAAACAGATCTGCAACTTCATGTCGCCTTGAAGATGGTTAGGGAACAAGTGTTGCAAGTGTGGGAGGAGAAGTCAGATCTCATCGACAATTACAAGTCTATATAATAGCTTCATGAGACTCGTCGGATGATTTGTGTTTTCGTATCGTTATTTTACGTTTCAATGTTTTTATTGTGTTGTTTTGGTTTTTGAATTTTAAATTAGAATTTGAATTTTAAGAGCCAAGGGGGTGTTTTGGATTTTTTTGTTTTTTGAATTCAAATACTAAAAAACGTTTCAGGGGGTAAAAGTGTACTTTTTTTTATTAAAATCACGTTTAACGCTGCGTTAAGGGGCTAACGCAACGTGTTAACGCAGCCTTAACAACGCAGCATGATGGTGTCTTAACGCGAGGTTTAACGCAGCAAGGTGATAGTTTAACGCAGCTTGCAAGTGAATACACCCATTGCTCTAAGTAAAACTAATGTGTCAAATTTAACGCGTAAAACAATGAAAAGTTTAGGAATGTGAATTATTGTCACGGCTATAAAAGACGTACAAGGTCGGTCTTGCCTCAAAATTTATACTCTCTCTAGCTCGCTCTCCTACTCTACATTTCTGAAAATAGAAATCAATTCTTTTATAAAAAAGAATACAGTAAAAATGGTTGTCCCTGACAGTGAATCACAGGTGGCAAAAACTCTACCGGATGCTTGGGACTACAAAGGCAGGCCCGCCACCCGCTCTACCACTGGCGGCTGGACAAGCGCCGCCATGATTCTAGGTAACCAGCACCTTTGTTCAGTTACTTACTAGCATATACTCGTATGTTATATATAATGTTTAACTGTGGTAAGTAATATATAACTTACTACTGTATGTACGTATGTAGGGGTGGAGGCATGTGAAAGGCTAACAACGTTAGGAATCGCTGTTAACTTGGTGACATACTTGACACGTACTATGCATATTGGTAACGCTAACGCTGCTAATGACGTCACCAACTTCATGGGCACTTCTTTCATGCTTTGTCTCCTCGGTGGTTTTGTTGCCGACACCTTTCTTGGTCGCTATCTTACCATTGCCATTTTCACTGCTGTCCAAGCTACGGTATGTATATATCTCACTATACTTAAATATATCTAGCGTTAGTATTAGATGGCCAGTTAAAATGTTGGAAACGGTTTAAAGACTCGCCTTTTCGAATAATCTGAATAGAAAACCTCATCCGTTTACCCATAATATTTATCAGGTAGTTGGTAGTTGGACAGTAGTAACTGTTACAGTATATATTAATGATACACCTAAAGCTAGCTAGCTATATGCTTGCTAAGAAATCAGCTAAAATGGATGGTACTGTAATTAAGTCAAACTGTATTTTGTATTTTTCTAAAAACTCGTTTGAAATTAAGTTAAAGCCGTGTGTTTATATCTCGTCTAATAAGTCTTGGAGGTGTTTGAGTTTGTCTACTAGCTAAAATATTATTTTCTCAGAGTGATATAGCGGGTACTACTACTACTAGTTTAGTACTTAACATTAAGGAGTACTAGATAGTTATTAAATCATAAAATTAGCTATCCTTGACTTTCATTTTTAAAAGTTAATGTNCTCTGGCGGCTGGACAAGCGCCGCCATGATTCTAGGTACCATCACCTTTGTTCAGTTACTTACTAGCATATACTCGTATGTTATAATGTTTAACTATGGTAAGTAATATATAACTTACTACTGTATGTACGTATGTAGGGGTGGAGGCATGTGAAAGGCTAACAACGTTAGGAATAGCTGTTAACTTGGTGACATACTTGACACGCACTATGCATATTGGTAACGCTAACGCTGCTAATGACGTCACCAACTTCATGGGCACTTCTTTCATGCTTTGTCTCCTCGGTGGTTTTGTTGCCGACACCTTTCTTGGTCGCTATCTTACCATTGCCATTTTCACTGCTGTCCAAGCTACGGTATGTATATATCTCACGTACTATACTTAAATATATCTAGCGTTAGTATTAGATGGCCAGTTAAAATGTTGGAAACGGTTTAAAGACTCGCCTTTTCGAATAATCTGAATAGAAAACCTCATCCGTTTACCCATAACATTTATCAGGTAGTTGGTCGTTGGACAGTAGTAACTGTTATATATTAATGATACACCTAAAGCTAGCTAGCTATATGCTTGCTAAGAAATCAGCTAAAATGGATGGTACTGTAATTAAGTCAAACTGTATTTTGTATTTTTCTAAAAACTCGTTGTGTGTTTATATCTCGTCTAATGTCTACGAGGTGTTTTAATTTGTGTACTAGCTAGCTAAAAAAATCTTTTCTGAGAGTGATATAGCGGGTACTACTACTACTAGTTTAGTACTTAACATTAAGGAGTACTAGATAGTTATTAAATCATAAAATTAGCTATCCTTGACTTTCATTTTTAAAAGTTAATATGTTGTTTAAAACTGATACAGGGTGTGACAATATTAGCTATATCAACTGCCATTCCAAGCCTACAACCACCAAAATGCAAGCAGGGGGGTTCTTGTGTCCCGGCAACCGATTTCCAGTTAGCTATCCTATATATCGCCCTCTACCTAACCGCACTCGGAACAGGAGGGCTAAAATCGAGCGTTTCAGGTTTCGGGTCAGACCAGTTTGATGAGTCAAACAAAGAAGAAAAGGCCCAAATGACCACTTTCTTTAACTGGTTCTTTTTCTTCATAAGTATTGGGTCACTTGCTGCAGTTACGGTTCTGGTTTATATCCAGGACAACCTTGGGAGACGTTGGGGATATGGGATTGTGGCGTTTTCTATTGGGATAGGTTTGGTGATCTTTTTATCCGGTACGAGAAGGTACCGGTTTAAGAAACTTGTGGGTAGTCCTTTAACACAAATAGCATCAGTTTTTATCGGGGCGTGGAGGAAAAGACATTTGGAGCTCCCATCGGACCCTTCGTTGTTGTTCAATCTGGATGATGTTCAAATCAGTGATGATGCTAGAAAACTGAAGCAGAAGTTACCTCACAGCAAGCAGTTTCGGTTAGTCATTTGTTTATTTATTCCTCTCATTCATATCATTCAATATTAGTCGAAGTATTTTTTTTTTATTACATTTGACAGATATCTAACAAGGTTGGACACTTTTAAGACAAAATAATAAATATCTTGGTATGCATCCAAACAAATGGATACTGGTGAACATCACGAGCACCTGAACAGAACCCACATACACTGTCAACATCAATAATTTTTGGATCTGAATCTTGGACTATATATTTGTATAGGGAACACAAATATTAGTATATCCTATATAGGATTTTAAGCTATTAGTTTATGAATTGTGACAAATAATTTGTACTAAAATTTGGATGTTTCTGTATTTTGTAGTTTTCTTGACAAGGCAGCAATCAAGAACAGCGAAAAATCTGGTGAAATCTTGAAGGTGAACAAATGGTACCTTTCGACTTTAACCGATGTAGAAGAGGTGAAAATGGTTATCACGATGCTCCCAATTTGGGCAACAACGATCATGTTTTGGACAATATACGCACAGATGACGACTTTCTCAGTGTCACAAGCTACCACCATGGACCGACACATTGGGAAATCTTTCCAAATCCCACCAGCTTCACTTACTGTCTTCTTTGTTGGCAGCATTCTCTTGACGGTCCCTGTTTACGACCGTGTCGTAGTCCCACTCACCAAACGGTTACTTAAAAACCCACAAGGGTTAACCCCTCTTCAACGTATTGGTGTGGGGCTCGTCCTATCCACATTGGCTATGGTTTCAGCTGCGTTGACAGAGATAAAAAGGCTGCGCGTGGCTCAGTCCCATGGTTTGGTAGATGACCCGTCTAAGGTGGTTCCACTTAGTGTCTTTTGGTTGGTTCCGCAGTTTTTCTTTGTGGGGTCGGGTGAGGCATTCACTTACATAGGGCAACTTGATTTCTTCTTGAGAGAGTGTCCCAAAGGGATGAAAACAATGAGCACAGGATTGTTTTTAAGTACCTTGTCTTTGGGGTTCTTCGTTAGCTCATTATTGGTGACCATAGTGCACAAGGTGACTGGAGATGGGGAGCCATGGCTAGCTGATAACTTGAATAAGGGGAAGCTTTATAACTTCTATTGGCTGCTTACAATTCTAAGTGTTATAAACATAGGGTTATATTTGATAGCGGCAAAATGGTATGTCTACAGGGAGCATAGGCTTGCCGGTGAGGGTATTGAGTTGGAAGAAGAATAGTGTGGAGCATGAAGCTTTCTATCTATCTAAAATTACAGTGTAACAAAGATGATGATGACAAAGAAATAATGGAGATGTGAAAATACACCCGTTATTTTGTTAGGTTTGTGATCACATATAAAGTCTGTATTGGTATATCACTCTTCCGGATAGAGTTAATTGCACAGTACGTAATGCGTACGCATTAATCAAAACAGTGTTATAAATCATGTATTTCGGGTATTGATGGCAGCCTCTATAATACTATTTTGATAGTTGTTGCACAAATTTTCTTCAGTAGTTGCACTTGATTTATCAACCCATGTTAAGAATGAGTACAAGAAAAGAGAAACTGAAGATTATATTGACAAAAACATACACTATTTGCTCTGATTATCGCTGGATACATCATTCTGAACGAGTTCTATAGACTACTTCTTGACATTTCCTGGCAAAGGACTCTCATTTTTCCCTTTATTTATATCCATATACGTCACAAAAAACCTTAAGTTAGTGGTACATACATAATTTAGTCAGCTAGAGGGGTTCGAAACAACACAGGTTATTCCACTGAAAATCGAAGCTGTTTCTCTTTCGACCTATGAGATAGCTGGCAAGAATCTTGAAGAATTGGGTTATACACTCTGCGTTTATAGGATTCTTCCAAAACATGAATTTGTCCCTGCATTTGTGACGTTGTCAATATTTAGTCTTTTTGTTAGCAGCCTAATGTGATCATATGCACACTTGAAATCTACTGTTACGAGACAGTAGAGAGACAATCAGTTACCCGATTATTCAGGATCTGCTGATGGAATCATTAATCTCTTTGCTTAATTCACCAAATATGTTTGGGCAACCGTCCCATTTGCGTTCCTCTCGTTTTTCCCAGTATCCACCTACATAGCGGTAGGTACCTTCTTCACCGTCTCTTTGGAACCATCGCGGTTTCCATCCGTTTTCTTGTAATTTTCTTGACTACAGAGTTTTTCAGAGAACAAGATGGTAAATCATCATTTTAATAGGTATCATCTTACTTCTATCTGAATCCTGTCTGATAATCTTATCCTCATTTAAAATGATAAAATACAAGGATAAATAGAGATGACGTTGATGTTAAATTACAAGCTATTTTTATTTCGAGAGAGTGCTATTCTAGATAAAGTGTNTTGGTGACCATAGTGCATAAGGTGACTGGAGATGGGGAGCCATGGCTAGCTGATAACTTGAATAAGGGGAAGCTTTATAACTTCTATTGGCTGCTTACAATTCTAAGTGTTATAAACATAGGGTTATATTTGATAGCGGCAAAATGGTATGTCTACAGGGAGCATAGGCTTGCCGGTGAGGGTATTGAGTTGGAAGAAGAATAGTGTGGAGCATGAAGCTTTCTATCTATCTAAAATTACAGTGTAACAAAGATGATGATGATGACAAAGAAATAATGGAGATGTGAAAGTACACCCGTTATTTTGTTAGGTTTGTGATCACATATAAAGTCTGTATTGGTATATCACTCTTCCGGATAGAGTTAATTGCACAGTACGTAATGCGTACGCATTAATCAACAGTGTTATAAATCATGTATTTCGGGTATTGATGGCAGCCTCTATAATACTATTTTGATAGTTGTTGCACAAATTTTCTTCAGTAGTTGCACTTGATTTATCAACCCATGTTAAGAATGAGTACAAGAAAAGAGAAATTGAAGATTATATTGACAAAAACATACACTATTTGCTCTGATTATTGCTGGATACATCCTTCTGAACAAGTTCTATGGATAACTTCTTGACATTTCCCGGCAACGGACTCTCATTTTTCCCTTTATTTATATCCATATACGTCACCAAAAATCTTAAGTTAGTGGTACATAATTTAGTCAGCTAAGAGGGGTTCGAAACAACACAGGTTATCCCACTGAAAATCAAAGCTGTTTCTCTTTCTTCCTATGAGATAGCTGGCAAGAATTGGGTTATACACTCTGCTTTTATAGGGTTCTTCCAAAACATGACTTTGTCCCTGCATTTGTGACGTCGTTGATATTTAGTCTTTTTGTTAGCAGTCTAATGTGATCATATGCAAACTTGAAATCTACTGTTACGAGACAGTAAAGAGACAATCAGTTACCTGATTATTCAGCTAATGGAATCATTAATCTCTTTGCTTAATTCACCAAATATGTTTGGGCAACTGTCCCATTTGCGTTCCTCTCGTTTTTCCCAGTATCCACCTACATAGCGGTAGGTACCTTCTTCACCGTCTCTTTGGAACCATCGTGGTTTCCATCCGTTTTCTTGTAATTTTCTCGACTACAGAGTTTTTCAGAGAACAAGATGGTAAATCATCATTTTTATAGGTCCCATCTTACTTCTATTTGAATCATATTTTAACGTGTCCGACAATCTTATCCTCATTTAAAATGATAAATAACAAGGATAAATGAAGATGATGTTGATGTTAAATGACAAGCTATTTTTATTTCAAAAGAGGGCTATTCTAGATAAAGTATGAGATGTGTACCATTCTCTGCCTCGTCTCGAGACGTAGCTTTTCAGCATTTGCCATGTCATATTCCCCGTTCTCCAGATGCCGTTGGTCTGGTCTGAGCCTTGAATCAGTAGGTGGAAGCTTCTCCTTAACCCGTATGAAACACCCCAAATCATAAACACAACAAATATATGAAATATATACAGTATGAAACTTTGAATACATGAGTCATCTCTACCTGCAATCCCGGGGTTAACTCATTCAGTGTGATGGCAAATGATGTTAGATTGTAGCGAGTGAGATTAGTGGGAGGCATAGTCCTTTGCCACAACAGATGTGCATCACCCATATCCTTTGGCTTCACATTTGCAACTCCATTTATGTAATACATACTATCATCCCACTTGCCGAATAATGTCGCATGTTTCTTGCCACTAGCATCTTCAACAAACCCATGTACCTGTTAAAAATCAAGTTAGCGATATAGCATTTGCATTAAGAATAAAGACTAACGATTTTTGAGCGGAAATTTTTTAATTATTTGCTAAAAAAGTGATGCATAACAGAATCCTACCTGACGGGGATTCCTTTCAAGAAAATGTTGTCCTTTGAACCTGAGCTTGCATGAGTATTCTCGATTACCACGTATATGCATCAAGCCATGATGATCACAGTAAACTTTACCCAAAATAAGATTATAAATGCTGGTTGTGACCTGATAGTCGAAAAATTTCACCGTTGTCAAATTCTAATACTATACAAGGCAATAAGACCATTTATTTTAAGTTTTCCATACCTTGCTCCACTGGAAAATCTCACCATCATCAAATTCTAGAGTAAGAATGCCAACAGGGTCAAGCTGAATTGATGTCCCCCAAAATTTTGTTCGGATGTTACTATCCCCCCAGAATTTC
Organism: Artemisia annua; assembly: GCA_014162995.1. NCBI lineage: Eukaryota > Viridiplantae > Streptophyta > Magnoliopsida > Asterales > Asteraceae > Artemisia > Artemisia annua. The sequence continues at coordinate 139,118 of LBNU01010638.1, forward strand.
CACCCTTTACCTTCAGAGTGACAAGCTATTAGTGTGGGATGGTGACTAACCTGTTCCATAAAGTGACATACGCTTCAAAACTGATAAAAAAATAAATATAACTTGCTTGCTTAAACAGACAAAATGAAAGCTCGAAAGAAGTTGAAACCAACAGACCTTCTCAGAAAAGAAACGAACTCCTTTCTCAGGATAGTCAGCTTCGTAAGTTTCCCCTAACAATGGGTTAAATGGTTTACAATGTCTTCCTTCTGAAGAAGCATATCCAGAAACCGCAAAAGCAGCGACATATAAAGCTCTTTGGAGACTGTTTCCCTACGAGCAAATCAGTAATTATATTTAAAGAGCTTAATGGAAGCAAAATCATGGAATTTAACTTTATAAAAAGTTCAATGATTTCAAAATTAGTCGCATATAATCAATTTCATGCAGGTCCAGAAGGCCAATTACAGGTCTATCAAATATTTGTAGGTTGTGGTATATATGATACAACGTATGATGAGAGGAACTCTAAAACTGATGAAGACGGACCTTGTTTAAATAGATTGCAGATACAATAAAGTAAAAACGTACATAGATTGTTCATCAGTATGTACGTTATCAACATGTGCAAATGCTTAAATAACTTTTGAAAGTCCAAATAAACAATGAGTAATGATTCCTAAGCAAATGTTTGAAGACCAAAAGTCAACCACAAGAGTTGAAGTCAACTAAAGACCAAACACTGTTTATGAAGAGCATTGATGAACTGAGAGTCGCACTCGCTTATATTCAGCTTACTAGGTTTTATTTCGCTCGTTTGATCTCTCTTACAGACTCACTCAAGTATCATGATAAAGATGTAATTTTAGGAAAATTATGCCTTGCTTAAAACAATTCGATGCTTTTCAAGTGCATTAAGAAATAAAGCATATAAGTAGTACCTCTTTTCCATGCTGATAAGCCCGATCTAGAAGATATGAGTACTCCAGGTCCTCAAAACACTTTTGTAGAGACGATATCGGCTCATTAAAATAAACAGGGAGACAGACTCGTGTGAGATCCTTTCCAACGTTGTCTTTAATCAGAGACCAAAGACTGACCCCTTTTTCTTTCTCAGCCGGATCAGGAAGCTTCTTTCTCCTTTCAATTTGAAGGTGTGCAGAATCGGCCATAACATTAGGTTGGATTTTTAATTCCTTACCCATAGATTCACAACTTGTACTCTGTTCAGGGAAACAATCATTAGTGTCAAAGAAGTAGGTTTCATCATCTTCTGAAGCCTCCTCAAGCTCTTGTTTTTCAACATCATCAGATGATTCGGTTGTACTCCACTCTGAATATCAATGAAACAGCATCGATAACTAGGAAGCATGCAAAATAACATCTAGCTAGTAGTTATGAGTCTTATGACAACCCATTAAGAAGGCTCATAGCTCCTAATACCGAGTCGCACAAATCTTTATAGTTTTTTCCTTACCTATGCTTTTATCCCTCTATCTTATCATATGTCTTGCAAGCAGAAAAAGGAAGCTAAGGTTTTCTACGACTGCTAGAATACAACCGAAAAGAGCTATATCTAATATCAGGAGAGCAGATGTGGGTAGCTTTTTGCGGAATGATTTAATCAGGTGCTTAAGAGCATGACACTTAAGCACAAAGGGTTGGGTAAATCATGGCAAAATGCAAAGGGCGTGAGTGTGTGCACGTATATACAGACATAAACACGTAATTATACAGATACAGAAACCAACCAAGAGAGATACATAAAGAGCATACCACTATATTTTGCACGACGTAGATCAGAATATTCCTGCTGTGTCAATGGATACTCGCATTCAGGACCTCCAGAAGCTTTGACTTCAATATTAGCAGCCTGATAAAAATAGAAAATATGCTTGTTTGTTTAAAAAAATGGTACTATTATGCTACATATATACCAAGTGAAGAATAATGCTCAAACACAAGTAAGCAACCACTTCACCGGGAAGACTTATCCATCCAGAGGCAACATCTACCTTCCTTATTCCAATTTGATCACCAAGAAATTATGGCTCCGGAAGTAAATTTATTCGCTAGTGTCCTTTCAATAAACTATGTACCCCAAAAGACTCGAATCAGACCCATAGGAAATCTTACTTTGATTAAAAACCTAACATCTAAATGGGTTGACACCAATTCTAACAGTTGCTATATACATGTAACTAGACGCCTTTAGGGTACACATGATGGATATCGGATTAGGGATATCACAAAAGGACAACGGCAAAACACTAAGCAGGATATGCCAAGGAATTAAGTATCTGATACTTGATGTCTGGTCTTGCACATTTGTGTGTCAAATGGATATATGACATGCTAATAAAATCTAATAGGATACAAATATCCTCTTACTAAAATTATTGATAGCTACAAAGTAACAAGATCACCTAAACCACATGGTGGGCCTTCATTTTTTACACGCTTTTAGCCAGCAGGAGTAAAAACATACAACAACAAGATCCCTAATCCTGGTTCACATTGTCCAAAACAAAACCAGGATTCATATGAAAATATTAAAATTTCTTTAAAGAATACATCAAAACTTTCACTTATTAATGAAGTAAATAACTAAAGACTATAAACACAATTTTCTTGCATAAGGGAAATTTGGATATCTAACAAAAATTTACACTACGAAACAAAATTCTATAAAGTCCCGTGACACATAAATAAGTGACAAGTAAATATATACCTCTAGCTGTCGTAAAGTATCGAGCAAGCTCGAACGCTCTTGGCAAAGAAGGTGAAGCTGAGTTTGTAATTGACTAAACTCCAATAACATAATATGTTCACAATCCTTAACAACTTCCTCACCAACTCCTCCTTCGACTAAACGCTTCCTTAATCCATCAGTCGACAAAGAAACATTAAAAGACGTATCATTCAAGTTTTTAGTTGAAGAAGAAGAAGAAGAAGAAGCCAAAGCTTGAATCCAAGCAAGTCTTTCTTTGTTTGAACTGGTCCTGAGATGAAGTGTCTTTGTAGCCGTAAATATATAAAATCTTTTATCATCTGATCTACTCTCTCTGAATGACGACACCTGTCAGTCAGTGGGACCCACGTAATCATTTATTACTTCGAGTTAAAAAACAGTCAATGACGGTGAGCTGGGGTATCAAACTAGCAGTAAAAGTAGTAACACGGAAATACTACGTAATGTTTTCTTTGTCAACTTTTTGCCGTAAAAAGTAACTTCGGTTAAAAACCCTAACGCGTTGTCGTTTATTATTCATATTTTTCTTTTTTTAAACGTCAATTTTTTCAAACACCGTACATCCATATATATCTTAAGAATAACTATTTGAAAAATAATAATACGCCTAAACTATTTGAAAAATAATAATACGCCTAACTAAATGGACATGCATAAATGACTTGTACAGTAACCTTATTATACTAGTAAGGTTACTGTACAAGTCATTTATATATTAGGTCCATTTTTAGGTCCATTTAGTTAGGTCCGTATATCAATGCTCTACCTGCAACTTTTAGATTGATGAACAACTCATATAACACTAGATCAAAAGGCTTAAGTTATATTATTCATAATTTAGAGCTTATTTTTTATTTTTTATTTTTTTTGGTAAGTAGCGTTTAGCACTTTAGTTTCTTAAAAAACGCTCACGTGCTTTTCTTTTCAAATGATATTTGAAACATCATTATTTTTACCTTATTTACACTTCATAATCACGAATACATGTTACCAAAACTTTTGTAAAAATAAAGTTTACTCCTAACTACTCGTATCAGTTTACCAAACATACTTTAGTATTAAATTAAATTTATAATCTTCTACTTTAATTGCGTTTTATTGACTTTTTGTATTATAAAAGTGGACATGTTATATTAGTACATACTTTAAGTAGAGTACTATAATATTGGTTTACCTTGAGGTGAACGATACCAAGGCGGCTTTTACGACGCTTACGATGTCTGCTACTAATAGTACCAGAAGACGACACATCACCAATGAAGCTGACGTCAGCAAGAGTCTCCGGTTGAAGAATCATTTTGGAATAAGTCAAGACACCGTTACGTAAAAGAAACCATCTGGATCTCCATCCTTTCCCGTAGTTAGTCCATTTGTACAACATTCCCGCGAAGCTCCTACTACTGCTACCGCCATTATTATTGCTTGATGAACATGCTTCCGGGGACTCATGATGACTTTCTATCGATATGCAACACAACGGGTAATGCATTTCTTTTACTCTCATTTTTATTAAAAAAACAGTTAAGTGTGGTCAATATTTATATATACTACTACAAGTTGGGATGATGGCAAAATGGTAAATTAAGTCATAAGGAAGGGAGTGAGTTTGGTAGTCGAGCCTGAAGTAGAAATGTAACATCAATTCACTTTTGTAATTATGTTTTCAAAGTTTTACCAAATTTGACGTGTACATGAATGTCAACTTTTGGTAACCTTCTTATCTTTTATCCTTGTAGCTACTAGTCGTACTTCTTTAACCCTATGTTATAAAGTAAGTTGAATATAAAATTTACATATTAAATTACTAATAAACAAATGGTTCTCATTTATATTTACGCCGGAATATGAAATTTACATCTCATAAATGCCTCCAACGAAGCTTGAACCAGCAATCTTTAAGTTGGTGGGCAACTCACATATACCACTAGACCAAAGTTCTTTGGTCAAATAAACATGATTTATGTCATATAGTCAAAATTCACAACTTAACATGATTTGTGTCATGTTAAACATGATTCATGTCATATAACAAGTTAACAACTTAACATTTCTAGTATATAATACAAGTAAACATATCTTTCTTGGCAAGTTATCGTGTAATGTAACATTCTCGAAGTTCTTTGAAGCCATTAACTTTGGTAAGTAGGATTTATCTCGAACATACAGCAAGTTTTACAAAGGTTGGACCCCAAGAGTGAAAGGGATCATCTGTGGTTGGCAAATAATTGTCTTCTCAAATCGAAGAAAATTGTGGCGCATATTCGGTTTTAGGAATTCAAATATTTGATGGAGACATCATGGGCCGGCCTTATCACTAAATACATGATATACCGATTTAATGTTTGTTCTTTTTTTCTCACTATATGCAAGTTAATAGCATCGCTCGTTTTTTCCTCATCAAACTATCTCTAGTTAATCCAGCGTTTGTTATGTTTGTTTAATGTAAGTAAACCATGTAATGAGTTAGAGGTTAAATAAAGATCTGAGAGACTCAAGTATGCAACGTGGCGGAGAATTAGCCGTCGAAAAGATTTTTCTTCTTGAAGAATATATGAAGAGCCACGTGGCGGGCATTAACGTCGAAAAGAATTTTCTTCTGAAAAAAAATATGAAGTGCCACGTGGCGGGGTTTGGAGATACAAGTTGAAGAAGGGCAACATTATTTGTTCGCATTATTACGTACGTCATTAACACGTATACATCATCACCTGTTTTTTAGTGTCTCGCAATTTCACATAATTACACAAACGTCCGAAATTGTTTTTGGTCGAAGAATACAGACAATTTTTTTCAAATGTGCCGATTTAGTACGTGATTTTTTTTTTTAAATTGTAGAAATGTAACAAACTTTCATAAGTGTTTCAATTTGATACTTGACGCTAACGTGTCACGTGTTAAACTTTCATGTATGACACATCTTGTACCAAATTAAAACACTTATGAAAATTCGTTACATTTCTACAACTTAAAAAATTTAGGTACTAAATCGGTACATTTAGAAAAGTACATTAGTATTATTCGACCGAATCACTAGTTATTATAACTACTACTTTAATTCACCTTCATCAACTTTTTTTTACTTCTTATTGATGATAATTCAAGATGGTTTAGCTATGGGTATAAATAAGCCGTGTTACTCATCTCCTCGTAATCTGTCCGAGCTCAACTTGATAAAACATCGAAACAAGTCTAGATTAAGTGATCTCAACCTAGAGCTCGAGTTTAATATGAAGATCATCATAAACGAGCTCAAGCCCGAGTTTCATATGTCGTGCCCAATTAAGCTTACGAGCCTAAACGAGATTTTGTATATACATTGTATATATACGCAATAAATTACTAAACCAAAAAATCGATTTAACCAACTTTACAATCTATCCCGTATCAATCCCTCTATGTCTAACTATGTTATCAATACACCAAAAAAAAAAAAAAATTGTAAGCAATACAACTACCAATCTATGTCTAATCCTGTTATCACTTTCGCTACGCCTGAGAAAAACAATATCATCCTAACAATATGCAAGTTTGTGCATGCAATTTTCTTTACATCTTCGTTTTTACTATATGAAACTTGTTAGATGACGTAAAACCTGTAGGCATTATGTTTTATTCCGGCACTATTTATAAAATACAAATCTATAAACTCTAAAGCCAATGACTTCAAAGCTCACAATCGGGCTTGGGCCAGCTAATCAGTGTAACTATAATTACTAAGAAACAAAAAGAAATAAATATCTTGATAAGGAATCAAGAAACATAATATGATAAAAGAGAGATTTTTTTTCAACGATTGCATGCACTTATAACGGCGCGCCCAAACAATGGAGGCGTCGATTTCGATAACATTTTCTTCAGAATTTAATTACAATCCACAGCCGCTGACCACGTCATCTAACTCTTATGGTTTTAGAATCATAATCAAAACAGTGAGCGTTTTAAGCCCTACGGCTTGTTACGACACATGGCGGCGTGTGGTTAGGGCCAAGATAGCGATTCCGACATGGTTTTATTTGAATTTAATTACAAATTGAACGACGTTGACGTCGTCAGTTAACTATTTACGGCTTAAGAGTTATGGTCGAAATAGTGACCGACTAGGGTTTAATCCAAAATTTGTTATTATTTTATCAGAGAACACATAAACGGCGTCAACTAAGGCTTGACGTGGTGGCTTGAGATGTCGGCTCAAGGTTGTTACCAGGTCTCATGATAAGACCTTCTCGGATATCATGTTAGATGATGTAAAACCTATTGGTATTATGTTTTATTGATGTAGTATTTATAAAATATAAATACATAAACCTTAAACCCACATGAATCCAAAGCTTACAATCGAGCTTGAACCAACTAATCAAATATACTTCTAATAAATATGTCTCTTGTTAAAGGTTAAATAAAGATTTGAGAGGCTCGTGTAATGCAACGCGGCATGGAGTAACGGCCTATTTGTTTTCGTTTGGTATTAAGTCTTATTTAAATTAAAGATGACTTAATGCAGACATTATTCACTTTAGGTGGTGGATTTATTGCAAAGTGAGGCAAATTTAAAAAGTGTAGAAAGCCATTTATAGAGTGACACGTGTCCCCCACCCTAAATTATACAATAATTTCGTCAGGGGTATAATGGTCCTTTGACCCGTTTTTTGCTTTTCCACCTCAAATTTTAAACGCACATATTTCTCAAAACGATAAACTTTTAGAAAAAACCGATTTCACCATAATTTCTAAAATGTAATCCTCTTTAATTTGGTATAAATCTTGTTGAATATTACGAACTTTTTTTTCTACATATCAAATGGGTCTTGATTTTTTTGACAATTTCGGACCTATTTTTTACTATCATAAATTTTGAATCGTGAAAAACTTAAAACATAAAAATTATAGATTTTGGTTTACTTTTTACAAAGGTTTGATTTCAAGCTTCAAGGCCGTGCGAGGAAATAATCTTTTATTTAGTTTTGTTTATTTATTTTGGATTTCTTTTTATGTTTTTACTGGTTGTTATAGTTGTTGGTAGCTAGTTGTTCATTTATGGCATATCATAAATGATCTAGTGGTTGTTCAAGCGGTTACTTGAAGTTAATGTGGCATTTTAGCCACATTCCATTGTTCTTTAAGCGGTTTTTTGGTTAATATATTTTACCAGGGTGGAAATTCCCTTTTACACATATTTGTTGCACACTACGTGTTTGATGAAATGTCTATCTTAGATTTTTTTGTCTTAAAATCGAGTTCAATGCACTAATTTTTGTACAACAATGCACCTTTAGTCATTTTATTAATGTAAGATTCAAAAAGTGTTTTTTTTAACTGATGAATCATATTAACTGATTTTTAAAAAAGACATTTTGTTCATTAGTTACTTTGGTTCATCAATTTTTATTCATGAACATTAAAATTGATGAACCAAAGTAACTGATGAACAAAATGTTACCATAAAAATTGATGAACCAATGTTCATCAGTTACTTTGGTTCATTACAAAAATTGATAAACCAAAGTAACTGATGAACAAAATGTTACCATAAAAATTGATGAAACAAAATGTTCATCAGTTACTTTGGTTCATTAGTTACTTTGGTTAATCAATTTTTATTATAGGTTCATCAGTTAGTTTATTTGTGTTATCATAAGTTATAGGTTCATCAGTTAGTTTATGCTTTTTTAGCTGATGAACATTAGTTGTTTTTGGTTCATCAGTTATTGACTTTTAGCTATTATGTCATAATAAGTTCATCAGTTTGTTAAAAAAAAATAACGATTAAAAAACATCACTTTTTGAATCTTGCATTAATAAAATGATTAATGATGCGTTGTTGTACAAAAATTAGTGCATTTAACGCAATTTTAACACTAAAAATCTAACCTAGACATTTCATCAAACACCTTGTGTGCAATAAATATGACTAAAACGTCATTTTTAACGTGCGATATCTCTCATATCATATCGAAATTGAGTGATTCAAATTTCTGGGTAAAGAGTGAACCAAAATCTAAAACTTTTGTGTTTGAAGTATTTTATGATTCGGCCATTTTTAAGGTGAAAAATAGGGTCGAAAATAGCAAAAGCATCAAGAAAATCATTACCCAATAAATATGTAAAAAAAAAGTTTCAAAACAATTAAAAAGATTTATACTAAATTAAAGAGGAATCAAATTTTAAAAATTGTGGTGAAATCAGTTTTTTATAAAAGTTTGTCGGTTGAAAGTTATTTGCGTTTGCAATTTGGGGTGGAATTAAAAAAAATGAGTCAAATGACCAAAATATCTTCTAATAAAAATATTAAAAGAAAAAGGAATAGAATAAGTGAAGGACACATGACATTAGTTTATTGGCTTTCAAGACTTTTTAATTTTTTCCTTTTTTAACGGATCGCAACTCATTAACTTTATCACTTTATAGTTTGAGTTAACTTTTACTATTATACAAGTTGAACCGAGGTATTTTGCTAGCTTTTATTACGTCATTAACACAAATAAAAATTATCACAATTTTTTTATCCATTGAAAACAGTAACCAAGTGCTTAACTGACCTTTGAAAACTTAACTCGTAATGTAGGTTTCTATTTGTTGATCAAGCAAAAAAAAGTTACTTTTCAAAAAAATAAATAGTAAAGAACAAAAGAATTGTGGAGTGCATAACTCAAACCTAATGTCCCAAATTTGGGCAAACAAAAAAGTTAAAATCAGAAAAACAACTACTATGTAGAGAACTAGAGATGATGTTTTTGAATACTAATAATCGTCGTGTCCACGTTACGGTGATGCTTCCACCATCACACTAATGACAAGATATCACACTTCACAAAATCACGTGAATAAATTGGGCAAACTTCCACCATCTCCATTCCTTATCTGAATTCCTACTACTAAATATCTAAATGTTTATACATATATTATTACTGTTTATGGCCGTAGAAGTTATAGTTAATTTGGTTCAAAAAATAGTTATAGTCGATTACTCCGTCCGTTCCAAAATTATTGTCCACTTTGAATTTTCAAAGTCAAAGTGGTTTACCTTTGACCACAAATATATATTTTTTTATTATATAATACTTGATGAGAAATTATACCATTGAAAAGTAGACTTAAAACCCAATCCATTTATATATTTTGCATCAAATATTACTACGTATATAACACCCACAAAAATATATAAGGTCAAAGTTGAAGGAGAAAGACTAAAAAAGTCAACACCGGACAATAAATTTTGTCGTAGCTAAAACTTTTTAGCTTCGGCTCGTGTTTAAAAGCCACGATTCTGACGAAAACATTTTTGGCATTCTTCTTATTCCACGGATACTAACAAAGTAATGGAAGACTATCCGAAAAATACGACTACCAAGTTTTGAAAGAAATGACTTTGTATTAATGAATTGCAGAATTACCTTTTCATATATATTTCGGTAATGTTAGACGGAGAAGCAATACGGTGAGAAGAAAAATTAAAATAAGTAAGAATAAGAATGAAATATAGTCGTAATAGAATAAGTGCCACTAAAAAAAACCCTAAAATTCTCTCTCCCCTAAGGGGATTTCCGGCCGCCACCCTCACTTTTTTCCGGCCAATATCCAGCTCTTAAACGTCCTCTCTACTCTTTTATTAGGGTATGCAATACGTTTAAGGCTGGTAATATTCTCTTGAGGGTGGTTGGATTCGTTTTTCAGTCTTATCTAATAGGATTTCTCCTAAAAGGCGACACACTTATCTGTTTCAATCCTTTGATTTCTTGGTTCGAATTGATGATTCTAGTGATTAAACATTTGTTTATCATTGGCTTAATTCTTTACGTTGCTTGGATCTAAGGTTTGTTAAAGATTTGTGGAAATCGATTTTTTTAGGGTTTGTGTGGCCGCCTTTGTTTCTTTGCAATCGTTCCTTTATATCATTCACTCCATAGTCGGTTTTGATTGGCTATTCTTATGTAAGGTCGATTAATGGTTGTTTGCTGCACATTCCTATTATGCTAATCGATTCCCTTGGTTAGGGTTTTGTTAATTTCTTGTGCACGTATGGTTTCTGGTACTTAATTTTCTACCAAACTCGACAAGGGTTTGGTCATTCTCTCCTTGCAAGTATCCTGTTTTAAGGTTTTGGGATATAAGTGTGCATCTTGTTTGGTGCTATATGTCATTCGTGATTCAGTGGGTTAAGAGAGATGAAGGTGCTGCTGCTGCTCATATTGGAAGTTAAGTTTTGCTCGTTTCTTATTCAAAAAACGTTGGTGATTATTGGTGTAAGTTAGGGTTTGCCAACCCTATGATTCGTCTATGACTTGATTGAGATACATTGGGCTTTCATACTTTGTTTTGAGTTTTACATCGTTGAAACTTTTAGTAGATTCAATGCTTTTTGGTGTAATGGATTTTGCCGGGGTGAATAACCCTTTTACCCAAAAAAAGAATGAAATATAGTCACATATTTTAAATAAAAGAGAAAATTTTAAGAGGATATGCATTTATTTTTGTAGATACATTTAAAATATGTGATTGTTGTTTTTTTTCATTCATCTTATTTTAGTTTTTCTTCTTATTTATACTAACTTATGTTAGTCTCGTAAGCATTTTCGTAAAAATGCCGTACAAACTCAAATAAATGGGCGGTACGTATTATTCGTAAAGGCCCGTGTATATTTTATTTAAAAGGATTGTAGTATTCGACTCACCATGCAATTTAATTTATAACGTAGCTTTTTTATGATCAAGTTTTATTCATGCATACCTTTGCTTCGTAATCTTAACAACAAAATAGTTTAGGAAACATGCCGCCTTGCCGATGAAATAGTCAAGTTAATATGATCGAGGGTTTCATTATCATCATACACCTCATTTTATCACACTGCTTTTTCTCTATATGCTTTCTCTCTGATCTTGATTAATCTTTTTATTTGATCTGATCTCATTTGTTGAGTGTTGAGTGACTATTGTTGTGAGGTGATTGTATGCGTTAAAGGGACCATATTTATTTCTTTTGTACGTATGGTTGCACCCATTTAGGGACAATCTTTTGTTATGATTCATTCAATAATATTAATATTAAGGGGTGGTTGGTTTAGTGATTTTCTCTTATTTTAATTTATACCATTTTAAACACATGCAATGTTTGTATTTCATGCTGAAAGTTTACAACTATGGTATGACTATTGACAAATACTAATTACGTAACTTCTATTAAAAGTGAAAGAAAAAGTTTGAGATCGATGGGTGGTGGGGGAGACAGATTAGACATGGTCATGTGATCAAGAGTGGGAATGAGTTCTTCTCTTGGGTTTTAGGCCTATGAGGATGTGGGTGTTGTCTTGTTAAATCTTGATTACGACATAATTTTGTTTTTGTTTCCATATGTATATAGGTAACAAACTTCAAATCCAGGGCACTGATTTGTATTTAGATACCAATAGATAATATATGATGACAGGTTAATAAGATTAGGGATGTACATGATTTTAAATTATTTTTTACTAATTTTAAAAAGTACTGCATATGCGTACAAATGCAAATATGTAATCAAGTTTTTTACACATAAATAAGTCACACAGTTAACTATATGTGCATGCGTATATGCAATCCTGATCGACATTAACAACTACTATAAGGCAATCATTTTGGATCGATCATTAAAGAGCACAGCCCCCGCTACCAGACTACCAGTCCTACACAATAATGCTTTGCGTTAATACTGCATAGTAATTCTCTAGGTTAGTAATGTGTGTTTAGTCAATAATACATAATCTAAGGAGTATAAAATTTGGTGTACGTACACTCCAACTTCTAGGTTGTCAAGATTCCGCACTAGCTTTGTTGGAGGATTTTTTTTTATCCCAACAATATATTGGTATCAAAGCCAAGGTCGTTGGTGTCTAAAGTTTTTGGTTACCTTGTTTGCAAGGGTATCTTTCCAATGTGTTGTTTTGTTAGAGTCAAGACACGGGCAAAATGGTTTCATCAATAACAGTCACGTAATGAATATCTGGGGACCATTAATATGAATTATCGAAGGCGCTTACGAGCTAAAGGACACAAGTATCAATGGTAAAATGTCCTTTTGCATGTTTCCCATTAGTTTTTGTTTGGGACCATCTAACTCGATTCCTGCTAAACAACGTGCTCCCCATTGATTTTTCAACAGTTAAAAAAAACGAAGATATGCATGCAGACAATATATATCCTATTAACATGGGACATAATGCTTAACTTAAAACTAAGAACACTCCAACTTCATATAAGCACCCCCACATCTACATTTCATAATTCATAAAGTTGTGTCCCATAATTTAGTGTCATAATCACAATAATGAAACACCAAGCGCGTAACATAACAAAGATCATTATGAAATCATTTACACTACTATATCAACTCGAGATGGGAGCCAATCGTTGCTTTGCAAGGACACTTACTTTTAATCAAAAGAACATGGACGGAAATTGGTATATGTCCCAATTTTGATGGCATCTTGGCAAGTGTTAATAGTGATGACCCACTAAGAGCTCCGTTATTTTAAAGCAAAAGTCTATGTCTCCCATTATTAGAACTATATATGATCATGTAGTGCAGGTAATGTTGAAATGTANTACTGCATATGCGTACAAATGCAAATATGTAATCAAGTTTTTTACACATAAATAAGTCACACAGTTAACTATATGTGCATGCGTATATGCAATCCTGATCGACATTAACAACTACTATAAGGCAATCATTTTGGATCGATCATTAAAGAGCACAGCCCCCGCTACCAGACTACCAGTCCTACACAATAATGCTTTGCGTTAATACTGCATAGTAATTCTCTAGGTTAGTAATGTGTGTTTAGTCAATAATACATAATCTAAGGAGTATAAAATTTGGTGTACGTACACTCCAACTTCTAGGTTGTCAAGATTCCGCACTAGCTTTGTTGGAGGATTTTTTTTTATCCCAACAATATATTGGTATCAAAGCCAAGGTCGTTGGTGTCTAAAGTTTTTGGTTACCTTGTTTGCAAGGGTATCTTTCCAATGTGTTGTTTTGTTAGAGTCAAGACACGGGCAAAATGGTTTCATCAATAACAGTCACGTAATGAATATCTGGGGACCATTAATATGAATTATCGAAGGCGCTTACGAGCTAAAGGACACAAGTATCAATGGTAAAATGTCCTTTTGCATGTTTCCCATTAGTTTTTGTTTGGGACCATCTAACTCGATTCCTGCTAAACAACGTGCTCCCCATTGATTTTTCAACAGTTAAAAAAAACGAAGATATGCATGCAGACAATATATATCCTATTAACATGGGACATAATGCTTAACTTAAAACTAAGAACACTCCAACTTCATATAAGCACCCCCACATCTACATTTCATAATTCATAAAGTTGTGTCCCATAATTTAGTGTCATAATCACAATAATGAACCACCAAGCGCGTAACATAACAAAGATCATTAAGAAATCATTTACACTACTGTGTCAACTCGAGATGGGAGCCAATCGTTGCTTTACACGGATACTTACTTTTAATCAAACGAACATGGACGGAAATTTGGTATGTCCCAACTTTGATGGCATCTTGGCAAGTGTTAATAGTGACGATGACCCACTAAGAGCTCGGTTATTTTAAAGCAAAAGTCTATGTCTCCCATTATTAGAACTATATATGATCATGTAGTGCAGGTAATGTTGAAATGTACAGTATTTAGCCTTATCAAAGATGCATTAAGGTCAATGTTATACAGCTGCAAAAAGGTTAAATGATAACCACATCAAATCATGGGCAACAATTTTTCAAGGAAAAGTAGGTGTTGAGAGCTCCAAATGCACATGGATACTGATCTTGATCACATCTAAAATGCTAAAATGTCACAATGCAACTATTGTGGCAAATGACTTTTGGTTATTTACCACCGACTCTTAAACTTCTTTTCACAATAAACTTTAAAATGTCATTATTATCGAACTCAATGTCTGTGTATCAATTGGATGATTTTAAAGCATTGAACTTTCTTAGAGTTACCAAAAAGGAATCGGCTTAGAGAGTATAATTTAACCTTTTGGGTCGTTTGGTGATCATAACAATAATTATGGTGCTATTTTATTCTTTTAAAAGAGGTAAAACTGTGGTCCATGCATATATATATACATACAATAATTAGTGTATTTAGTTCTTGTTACATTATAATCAAATTACCTAGCATAGATTGTTAATATGGCTGAAGTAACAAAAATGAATATCTAGTCATAAATTTTTGATCAATTTTATTAATATACATTTGACATGTTAACATCTGTGATTAGACGTATAATGAATTTACTCCAATATGAAAATATAGAAATTTAAGAGACAAATGTATGGGAGCTCGAATGGTGGAACCCCCGGGTTTCAAAACCCATATATTGTGTGATCTAGCTACCCATATATTGTGTGATCTAGCTAGTGCTCAACCCCCATTACTCTAAAGCCGATATATTATTTTTGTATCACAAGAGAGAAAAAAAACTGTGTTTCAATCAAGGTTGTTAAAATCGAGATCTTACTATATATGAATTGTTTTTATCTTAACAAAATCGAAATTGTAAAATTTAATCGAGATCGAAAGATCCTGCTTACATGATCAAATGTCTTATACGTCTAGTAATTCGTAGCTAAAACTGATAATTTAACATATTTATGAAGGATGAAGCGATCAAAAAGTTGTAACATAACGGAAATGAAACTCACGTGGGTTTGGAATACTAATTTATCTAATAGGTGACTCAGTTTGATTAATTTTTCAGTTTAAAAATCTATATGTCTTATTCTTATATGATACTTTTGGTTGCTCATGCTTATTTTATTATTCAACTTTAAAAAAATACATTCGTTTTTAGTTTCTTTATTTAAAAATTTTGAAAAAAGTATGAACGAAATCTTACGGTAAGATTAAGATTCTACGCAAGATCTTATGTTTCCAAAGATCTTTTGTTGAGTGACTATTGTTGTGAGGTGATTGTATGCGTTAAAGGGACCATATTTATTTCTTTTGTACGTATGGTTGCACCCATTTAGGGACAATCTTTTGTTATGATTCATTCAATAATATTAATATTAAGGGGTGGTTGGTTTAGTGATTTTCTCTTATTTTATTCGAGTACCATTTTAAACACATGCAATGTTTGTATTTCATGCTGAAAGTTTACAACTATGGTATGACTATTGACAAATACTAATTACGTAACTTCTATTAAAAGTGAAAGAAAAAGTTTGAGATCGATGGGTGGTGGGGGAGACAGATTAGACATGGTCATGTGATCAAGAGTGGGAATGAGTTCTTCTCTTGGGTTTTAGGCCTATGAGGATGTGGGTGTTGTCTTGTTAAATCTTGATTACGACATAATTTTGTTTTTGTTTCCATATGTATATAGGTAACAAACTTCAAATCCAGGGCACTGATTTGTATTTAGATACCAATAGATAATATATGATGACAGGTTAATAAGATTAGGGATGTACATGATTTTAAATTATTTTTTACTAATTTTAAAAAGTACTGCATATGCGTACAAATGCAAATATGTAATCAAGTTTTTTACACATAAATAAGTCACACAGTTAACTATATGTGCATGCGTATATGCAATCCTGATCGACATTAACAACTACTATAAGGCAATCATTTTGGATCGATCATTAAAGAGCACAGCCCCCGCTACCAGACTACCAGTCCTACACAATAATGCTTTGCGTTAATACTGCATAGTAATTCTCTAGGTTAGTAATGTGTGTTTAGTCAATAATACATAATCTAAGGAGTATAAAATTTGGTGTACGTACACTCCAACTTCTAGGTTGTCAAGATTCCGCACTAGCTTTGTTGGAGGATTTTTTTTTATCCCAACAATATATTGGTATCCAAGCCAAGGTCGTTGGTGTCTAAAGTTTTTGGTTACCTTGTTTGCAAGGGTATCTTTCCAATGTGTTGTTTTGTTAGAGTCAAGACACGGGCAACATGGTTTCATCAATAACAGTCAAGTAATGAATATCTGGGGACCATTAATATGAATTATCGAAGGCGCTTACGAGCTAAAGGACACAAGTATCAATGGTAAAATGTCCTTTTGCATGTTTCCCATTAGTTTTTGTTTGGGACCATCTAACTCGATTCCTGCTAAACAACGTGCTCCCCATTGATTTTTCAACAGTTAAAAAAAAACGAAGATATGCATGCAGACAATATATATCCTATTAACATGGGACACAATGCTTAACTTAAAACTAAGAACACTCCAACTTCATATAAGCACCCCCACATCTACATTTCATAATTCATAAAGTTGTGTCCCATAATTTAGTGTCATAATCACAATAATGAAACACCAAGCGCGTAACATAACAAAGATCATTATGAAATCATTTACACTACTATATCAACTCGAGATGGGAGCCAATCGTTGCTTTGCAAGGACACTTACTTTTAATCAAAAGAACATGGACGGAAATTGGTATATGTCCCAATTTTGATGGCATCTTGGCAAGTGTTAATAGTGATGACCCACTAAGAGCTCCGTTATTTTAAAGCAAAAGTCTATGTCTCCCATTATTAGAACTATATATGATCATGTAGTGCAGGTAATGTTGAAATGTACAGTATTTAGCCTTATCAAAGATGCATTAAGGTCAATGTTATACAGCTGCAAAAAGGTTAGATGATAACCACATCAAATCATGGGCAACAATTTTTCAAGGAAAAGTAGGTGTTGAGAGCTCCAAATGCACATGGATACTGATCTTGATCACATCTAAAATGCTAAAATATCACAATGCAACTATTGTGGCAAATGACTTTTGGTTATTTACCACCGACTCTTAAACTTCTTTTCACAATAAACTTTAAAATGTCATTATTATCGAACTCAATGTCTGTGTATCAATTGGATGATTTTAAAGCAGTGAACTTTCTTAGAGTTACCAAAAAGGAATCGGCTTAGAGAGTATAATTTAACCTTTTGGGTCGTTTGGTGATCATAACAATAATTATGGTGCTATTTTATTCTTTTAAAAGAGGTAAAACTGTGGTCCATGCATATATATATACATACAATAATTATTGTATTTAGTTCTTGTTACATTATAATCAAATTACCTAGCATAGATTGTTAATATGGCTGAAGTAACAAAAATGAATATCTTGTCATAAATTTTTGATCAATTTTATTAATATACATTTGACATGTTAACATCTGTGATTAGACGTATAATGAATTAACTCCAATATGAAAATATAGAAATTTAAGAGACAAATGTATGGGAGCTCGAATGGTGGAACCCCCGGGTTTCAAAACCCATATATTGTGTGATCTAGCTAGTGCTCAACCCCCATTACTCTAAAGCCGATATATTATTTTTGTATCACAAGAGAGAAAAAAAACTGTGTTTCAATCAAGGTTGTTAAAATCGAGATCTTACTATATATGAATTGTTTTTATCTTAACAAAATCGAAATTGTAAAATTTAATCGAGATCGAAAGATCCTGCTTACATGATCAAATGTCTTATACGTCTAGTAATTCGTAGCTAAAACTGATAATTTAACATATTTATGAAGGATGAAGCGATCAAAAAGTTGTAACATAACGGAAATGAAACTCACATGGGTTTGGAATACTAATTTATCTAATAGGTGACTCAGTTTGATTAATTTTTCAGTTTAAAAATCTATATGTCTTATTCTTATATGATACTTTTGGTTGCTCATGCTTATTTTATTATTCAACTTTAAAAAAATACATTCGTTTTTAGTTTCTTTATTTAAAAATTTTGAAAAAAGTATGAACGAAATCTTACGGTAAGATTAAGATTCTACGTAAGATCTTATGTTTCCACAGATACTACAGAAGATTGACTCATTTTCGCTTAATATAATTTGTAAATTCGTACGAACTTAGAAGTTAATGGTTTCAACTTTCAACACACAATCACACATTCTGTGGGCTTGGGCTGAGAATAGTCCTGCCATTTTTATTAGCTATTTTGGCTAATGGAATTAATTTGCTGGCAGGAATCAAATGAGAAACCAAGCCGCTTGCAACAAGTTAAAGATTGCATAGATTATAAATAATTTACACATCCTAACGCTTTTGATACCCCATGTTTGAAGTGTACTACACGCTAGGTTGAACTGTCGTCCTTTCTAGTACTAGTTGTCGAGCTACAATGTTTTCTTTAGAAGTTCAGAGATATATATAACCAATAGCACATTACATTTTTTA
Source organism: Artemisia annua (assembly GCA_014162995.1). NCBI lineage: Eukaryota > Viridiplantae > Streptophyta > Magnoliopsida > Asterales > Asteraceae > Artemisia > Artemisia annua. Next base: position 158,078 of record LBNU01010638.1, read on the forward strand.
TGCAGAGAATTCCTGAATTCTACCCTATATACTTGTTTGTGATGGTGAGTATATCCTATTCGGTAAACCCAGGCAATTTGACCCATTTACTTACGAGTTGGTCAACTTTGGTTGTGTTTTATTTCAAATGGATCAAACCAAAAAACGGAAATGTGCATAAATGGTATAATGTCGGCCAAAGTGCATTAAATATAGTATTTGTTCTAGTCATATTTAACACATGAATTACAGTAAATTGCCTTCAAATTGACCAAAACAGTATTTTTGGATCTGCCTGACCCGAACCAATTTGACCAACATGTTTTGACTAGTTACCCAAACCAAACAAGAGCAATGGTGTTTATGCAGTCTAGTAGAAATTAACGGAACACCTAAATACTTAAAAGGAGGGTTCCAACTTCAAATGGCATGATACTAGAAATTGCAGACTTAACACTACTCTTCACATTCCCAAAAAAACTAGTGCTTTTGTTCATATTGGGTATCAAGCCTGAAACACTACTAAATTCATTTAACGCATTTCTCAATATTGCAACAGAATTGATGTCAGCGTGACAGAACAGCATCAAGTCGTCCACAAAACATAAATGAGTGAGCTGGACCTTTTCACACATCCAATGATAAAATAGCCATAACCACATTTCATAAGGTACCACAACACTTTCTTATCCCTAACATATATATATATATATATATATATATATATATATATATATATATATATATATATATATATATATATATATATATATATATATATATATAAATAACAGAGCCACTGAACAATATGATCCACAAACCAAGCATATTACTATGCATTCAGTCATTCTATTAAAGAATCAATCAACTCATTTCACAGCCCACAAAATTAACAAAGGTTTGAAAAATACCAAATTTCTATTCCAGCTATCAGAGATGCTCGATGGAGTGTCAATAACTTGTTAGCAAGCATCAAATATCCATGGTCACCACGCCAAACGCTTCCAAGTTCTTTAACAAGAGAGAGAGAGCAACAACACTTAATCACTTTCTTCCTCTTGATCTCCCATTTCAACTTGATCATCATTAGACGTATCACTACTAGCTTCCAAACGAGAGAGAAGCTATCAATGCAAATAAAACATTATTAAAGCAACGTGTATAATTTTACACACAGACAACAAAGGGGAGTGTATAGGCAAAAGACATTCATAAGTAAATACTACCTTCCATAAGTGATCCCCAAGTGTAATATCTTTGACATGGTTAAGGCTTCCATAAATTCCTCTAAATATTTCTTTGTCGGATGCCCTGTTCATCAATCCCTTCCATATCGAATAATCCAAGTCAGCTTCCACTAAAGAAGACACATTAAGCAAGGCAAGCCCCCTCAAAAGCAACACATTTTCTATAGTTAGCGACCATATGTAAGGAGCATTGATTTGGATACAATCTATGTAAGCCTCTTCGAATTGATCAAACTGACCATCAGAATTGTATCCAGAGAACACCAAGTTCTTAACACTCTTTGAAGTAATGTCAATGCGCCTATAACCATAACAATCCTTCAACTCGAGAGTTTCTAAACAAGGACTTCCAGATAATATCTTCTCAATCATATCTTCATCAAGAGTTGCACAATATAAACACAAACACTCGAGTCTTCCCCAACTAATCACACCATTAGGAGGATCAAGGAGACACCAGCTTAGTTTGATACGCATAATACAGGAAGAGTTGAAAAATAGCTCGTCGTCATAGGTAAACTCTCCTCCTTCTAAACAAAATAACCGTAAATCAAACTCTTCAACATTACGGCTAATGGCATAATGAATCCAACTATTGACTTGCGATTCAAACTCAGGATTAAGCCTAATGTTGTAATTGGTATCAAGTTTGAATTTTTTAAGGTTTGGATATGTAGGACACAAATTTATGGTGTTGTCAATAAAAGAAATGTAACCCTGGATATTAGCATCTGGGTCGACGTCGCCCTCCTCCTCTTGGAAAATGAGATGAGGAAGCGAAGCCCAGAGATTTTTCCATCGTTTAGAGATGGTAGATGTCGTTCTGATAAGCTCTTTTGTGGTACAGTCTATCCGAGACATTATATCAAGCAATACACATCGTCCTGTAACACACTAAATGGATCTGGTTTGCTGCCATAGAAAACGAGAAAAGAAATATTTTAGATTAATTCATCAATCAAACTCCCTTAGACAGTTATTTTGACCTAAAACCCCTAAATCAAACCCTAACAACATAATATTAATCTGGTCAAGACTTGAACTAACTCAGTCAAATGCGGTCAACTCAGTAAAAGCTCAGTCAACACTTGAAGTTAACTCGGTCAAAACTCGGTTTGAACAATTGCGTTAGTTATAAACATATTTCTGTGATTCTATGAACAATTATATTGTCCTATGAACATGTCGTACATATAATTCGAAATTTTATATAAAAATAATGAGGTTACTCCTAATCTAGGCCCTCGAGTACCGTCTAGCGAGTTCTACAACCATGCTACAACGTAAAACCTCCTAATTTTTATTTTATTTTATTTTTTTTAATTTAATTGAGTAGATTATAACTTAAATATACATAATTTGTAATTTAGCACACATAAGTCTGTTCCCAATTCGAGAGTACTACTGATTACAAAGTTAAAATTCTTTGGGCATTAAATGTGTCGGTCCAAGTCGAGACCTGAAACCAAAAAGCAAATAGAGAGTTGTACCTTAGAGCTGCTTCACGACACTGTTCTGCAACATCGTCAAAGATGCAACTAGCAATTCTTCTTTCTTGAGCTGTTTTGTCCTTGCCCTTCAGTTAAGTGCATCATTCATTATTTACCAAAATAACTAAACTCCTCAAAAGAAAAGGAAAAAAAATCCAGGAATAGCTACTTACCAGCATAGGCATGAGATAAGACCATAGCTCGTCAAAGAAAGGCAAGAAAGAGGCTTTAAAGGATTTTGCTAAAGTTCCCACGACTTCACCAACCTGTAACAACTCGAACGGCGAGTCAGAAAAGAGAATTTATATGGTTCAAACAGATTATGGTTTTAATTCAAATTGAAACGGGAAATTCAATCCGTTAGTTATGAACGGACCAATTTGAAGGACCAAATGTTTAAAATCAAAAAATTAGCTATAGACAAAATGGCTTAAAATGGTAGGTTGGAGCCCAAATTTGACACGTAACACAGTTACCCATCACGACCCATTACCCAACCAGTCCATACTGCCACCTCTACTAGTTCTGATCAAAAGGACGAACTTGATAAAAGACTTGTTCATCTTGAGTGTTGGTCCTCTTTCCCTTTCTGCTTGAACTGGCATTGATCACCAGTTTTATCTCATCCACAATGCTTCTGACTTGGTTTTCATCTAGCAGTGGTCCAAAGATCTGAAAACAATTGTCACAGGGACATATTCAAGTATTAAGATTTACGAACATCAAAGAAGAAGAAGAGTAGCAACAAATGGTCGCCATACACTATAGACTACAATTAAAAAGGTTCAAACATGCAACCATAAGTTACGCTCTTGCTTAAACACGAAAAATAATCAGTTGAAATTTGCAACATTAAATTTACTCAATTTCAGAAAATCAAACGAAAGGAAAACAATCTGAAACACATTGACTAACCTGTAGGCATTTACTCAAAGCATCCAACATGTTTGCAATAAGTTTTGTCTCGGGCTCCTGCAGCATATATATATAATTTTAGAGAATTATGACCAACACGGATTGCACATATCTTTACGAGGTGAAAGAAACAAACATAAATATTTATATATAGTACCACCATTACCTTATGTAAAGCTTCCACAAACGCTGGAACTATGTAGTCAGACAGCTTTTTTAGATAAGTTCCATCACAGCCTTGAGCCTCTATTGCTAACTTTGAAAATCGCAAGAGATCCGGCACGGCTGAAAAAAGAAAGATAAGAAACAAGAATGGCAACTTGAAAACATATTACCTGAAACTGCATAAAAAAAGATCAACACTTAAACCTGAAACAACTGTTTTCCTAAAGTCTTCATGAAAATAAAATTTGAGAAGCGTCAAAATATCAACATTTAACACAGCAGAAGCCTGCACACATCAGCAAAAAGCAATCATCACGTTTAGGCATTGACCAACTATCCAATTCACCACCCTCAGTAACAATAATTAACGCACAAGCTACCCTAAAATAATACTGTCCGTTTCTCTATAGCTAATTTTGAAGATCGCAAGAGATATGTGTACTTTAAAAATAGTAAAGCTGTACCTCGAGTTTGTGGTTAGCAGCAGCCAACTGATGTTGTAGGACTGATATTTGGTCTCTCTGAGAGGAACAAGTCTCCTACAAACAGAAGAAATGAAATATAGCTTATCATCACCTTCACACGTCAAATTAAAATAAAAGATGAGAATTTGAGCAACTAACCTCCATACTGCTTAATTTATCAGCCTCCACAACAGTGCACCGCATCATATTTTCTTTGAATCTAACTAACTCACATGTTAACTCTTGCACTTGACGTTCCACTTTTTGTTTGAATGCCTCGTCAAAAGAATCCTATTACAGTACAACAGCAGAATAACACAAATTGAGGTCAAATGCAGATGCAAATGTTAGCTATGTTTAAATTCAAGTGTAGATCCAATGATGTTTTTAACATTACAAGTTTCCAAGACATGCGCAAAAAACTTACTGTGGCAGAAGTTTCCAAAATCTCAGATTTCTCTCTTTCACTTTGTAGGTTCGAATCAGTTGCTGATTTTAGGTCATTTAGAAGGTTGCTGTTGAACTGTTGCAAACTAGAATTGTAGTCTCGGAGCCTTTGAAGCTCTTCCTTTAAAGAATCAAGTTCTTGTTCCAATACTATTCTAGCTTCTTTTTCTCGTTTCTGACAATCAAGTGAATCCTAAGAATGTATACAAAAAATCAATTATAATGACATGAAATGAAGTGAATGTATTAACATTCATCTCCATCATTGCACAAAGAAATCTGTAACCATATTATTTCGAGTAATTTAAGCCAAGAAACAACAAAGACAAATGGTCTAGTAACATCATTTTAGTCAACTACAACATCAGCTTAAAACACATGGAATTATACAAATAAGCTTAAACTACCAACTGCAACATATATGGCTTTATGGTCACATGTCCCTATTCAATCAATGTACCGAACTCAAATACCACAACAAGAAACATGAATTTCTCAGCCAAACTACACCATATATATTTACAAAGCATTAAAAACAACAACAACAAAAAAACAAAAAAAAACAAAAAAAAAACAATAATAATAATAATAATAATAATAATAATGATAATAATAATAATAATAATAATAATAATAATAAATTGCAAAATCCGACAACCTAAACAGAAGTAAAAACAGCACAATAATCAATAAAAGATGTAAGACAGAAACAAAAAAAACATGTATAAAGAGCAACTTAAAAAGCCATAAAAACATGTTAAGACTAGCAAACCGAAACATAATAGTGGTTTTGCTTTTATCATGGGAATGTTGCTTTTGATGTGTTTATGCTTAATTAGTTAAACATCTTAAGTGGACTAGTACAATACTTTAAAAGTGACTTACCAATAACGCACTACTGACTAAGCTTATATTTATGAGCTTAATTTTCATCTTTAAATTAGTTTAAGCTTATTTATCCTACTTATTGGCTTACAAAACTTATAAGCTCAACTATTTTTGGGCTTTTGAGCTTTTCATTAAGCCGACCAAGTGTGCTTAAACAAACACCCCCTAAGCTAATAAGCCAGGGTTAATTGATGGGCTTATCAAACAAATAAGCTTAGACAAACACTGGCTTATGGTATTTTCAATAAGCTCATAATTCGAATAATGACAATAACACGATTAAATGAAGCCCTCAAAAACCTAATTTTCATAAAACACGAACCTCTTCTTCTCCTGCTTTTGATTTTGGCGCCATGGTTAATTGATTCAATTAGGGTTACCGTTTTCAATTTGAATTTTAATTTGGGGGAAAATTCCCGCTTTAAATTGAAATACTTTTAGGACAAAGAAAACTTGATTAGTTTGTGAGCTACTAGAGATCGGTTTTATACAAGTTCGAAATTAATCGAGCCTTAATGACCCCAGGCGCCTTTGTACGTCCGTTTTTTCTAAATATATATCTTTACGAAATAGTTTTCATTGTTGTTGTAACAAAATCTAAGCAACTTCATTATCTTATGTGTAATAGTTTTCATTGTTGTTGTAACAGCATTATTTGTCCAGTGTTTTAAAACCCGACTTGAACCATGAATCGGTTGGCTAACTAGAAGCCGGTTTTGAGAAGAAAAAAACGGTTGAACCGATAGTTTTGGCCGGGTGAAACAAAAAACCAATGTTTAAAACATTAAAAAATAAAAAAAAAATGAGAATAGTATACATTATTTAACATCTTAATATCATATATACAATTATAGACTTATGTATGTCCTTGGTGCATGACTATGTTATTGGGTGCCACATGGCATCATTTTCTACCATCAAAATTGAATTTCTCTTCACATAAGAAAAGGGCTTGTTTGTTGTTTTGAGATAGCCACAGCAACCACAATTCTCAAATTTTCATTTCTTCTTTTCTTTTTTAGTTTCTATAATTTAGTTTAAATATTTTTTAAAAATAGTAAAACCCTGTTATAATCTTTAAACCCTTTAAATTGTTAATCATTTTGAGTTTTCTTAAATATATTGTTGATTTTAAGCTTTCATCTCAACTTTTTAAATAATGTTTTTTTACCCACTTAATCTTTATTCTTATCTTTTTAATCAACTTATAAACACCTTTTTGTAAATCTGTTAGTTTTGTGTTTTATGTAATAAACTTTCAAATTTTTTATAATAGTTTCATTTTGAACTCAGTTACAAATTAATTAACAACTGTTGTAAACTAGTGATCGGAATATTAACCTAACTCATATGGTGTATTGAAATCGGTTTCAAAATGCATATTCAACAAATATTTTCTAATATAATACTAACGTGCATAAATTACAACAAACAATACAACCCGACTCATCTGGTAGTACATGATGTGGATCTAGGCGCACTTATATCTGCATGATGGACGCCTTGACAATGCGGGGTTCCAATTTTACATGACTTAGATATCCTAGCAAATCGCAACGACTTTAAAGTTTCATCATTGGAAGAAGAACTTGATGACACATTCACGAAAATGATATGGATCTAGGCGCACTCATATCGGTAGCTAAAATTCCACTTTCACATCAGTAGCTAAAAAAACCCCTGATGGACCATTAGGTGATTAACGCTTGCAACTAATAGATTGCTGCCTTTTGTCCCACTAGCCCAAAAAACACCCCTGATGGACCAATAGGAGGCAGAATTAAGAGGCTAATAACTCCGTAACACACTTGCTTGGAACCCCGTTTAAAAATGGTTTTTAGTATATAGTATAATGTAAGGGTAACGATTTTGAGAATATGAGATCCGGTTTTCGGGGGATTGAATTAAGTGTGTGAATAAATTTGGGGGATTGAATTAATTGTGTAGATCCGGTTTTGGGGGTGTTGGTGATGATAATTGGGGAATGATTTTGGGCGGGATAATTCCTTGATCGGACGGCTAATAAAATTTTGGTAGAAAATGAGACACGTGTTTATTTTTAGGAGTTTTGAAGAGAGATCTGATTTGAACAAACACTCCTTTATATGAAGTGGTGATAAAAAAATGTTTTGTAAAAAAAATTCGTATAAAAAAATGTTTTTTTTATATATATTTATTATTAAAAAAAAAACCAAACACAATCAAGCAATAAATAAACGGTCACACTAATTTTAATTAAACACACATAATCACCGAGAAGAAAAACACACACACACACACAAACACCTACCTTCAAAAACTAAACAACATCACACACATACACACACACACACACCGTAAAACCCTAAAGTCACAATCGATTAATGGCGGTGGATGTGGGAGAGGATGTCTACACACCGTTTCACTGTCATCAATGTCGCCATCGGATTAAGAAATCAGAAGAATGGGAAGATTGCACGACTTGTAGCAACATTTACACCGTTAGCTGCTTGTAGAGAAGATATGATGAGGAGATTGTTCCGGAAGAGTCGAAATCTTCATGGATTTGCCCACGTTGCAGAGGCATCTGCAATTGTGATAAATGTAGAAGTCGTCACGAGGTACCTTCGAATTAATTTGACCTGTTTCGATTATTATTATTATTATTATTATTATTATTATTATTATTATTATTATTATTATTATTATTATTATTATTATTATTATTATTATTATTATTATTATTATTATTATTATTATTATTATTATTATTATTATTATTATTATTATTACTATTATTATTATTATTATTAAAACTACATTGTTGATATTTCAGGAAGGTAGGAGAGGCCGTGGCAGTGGCGGGAGATGCCGTGGCAGAGGCCGTGGTGAAGATGTAGAGGGGGAAGTGGAAGGGAGTAGAGGCCGTGGCAATGGCGGCAGATGTAACACCCCCAAAATATTGCAGCGGAAGACTGTGTCACAGGGGTGTTGCTTCATAATACAAAGTACAAGTTATAGAAAACGATCTCTAAATGAGACGTTTTGAAAAGTTATCATTCGATTAATGTATACAAAGTTATAAAAATGAGATCCCAAAGTATGATACATAAATGTATAAAAAATGTTTCGAATGTAAATGATAAAAGTGTAAGTCTTTATATGCGGCTTGACTCTGTGTTCCACGCACTAGCTATCGCCTTACTAACCTGAGATAAACATGCTAAAGTGTCAACACAATGGTTGGTGAGTTCATAGAGTTTGTTTTAAATAAGTTGACGAACCTATAGAAAATATTCCTACAACAAAGGCATTGTGAATCCACCCAGTTGCAAATCCCGCCTATACAAAACTTGCAACATGTGTGTTCACAACCCACTGCTAAAATATAGTATGAGTAAGACATGTGTGTATACGATATATGCAAGTACTTAATGTAAAGAATAATAGCCTACTGAACCTCATGACAAGTATAAGTAAGTTTCACAATAGCTTGGATTATATTCACCCAAGGCCAAGAATCGCTGACCAAGGATGGGGGTGTCAACCCGATAGTACTATGAATACCTCTCTGTCGGCTCCATCCAGGAGCTAAACAGTGGTTAAAGAATATAGCGTATAGAATAGTTTTCACACATTAAGGCACATATCGTAATAAAACTACACGTCATGTTTAAGAGTATAAAAATATAGCGTAGCATATGAGTAAAATTGTCTTGAGTAAAAGAGAAGCAAGTAGTTTAAGCATGTATCTCCCCCAAAGAGTTAAAAACAAGTATTAAAAGAGTAATAGAGGGGCTATGACTCACCTTGAACTAATGATATCAAAACGTATAATGGAATCGATGGATAAGTCGGGAAAGCCTCTACGTGCAACCTAGAATAATTGTTGCATCTTAGATTTGGAATAACGTCTAGGTGAACATAAACGAGCCTATATATATCCTTATATTGATCATGATGTAGTACTTGGTAGTTTTGTGTATGTCGTTTTATAGAAACAGTTTATGATACATGTTTAGTTAATTTTGAAGCTCATTTAATAAATGAACGCGAACTCGACGAGCTTATGATATATATATATATATATATATATATATATATATATATATATATATATATATATATATATATATATGGGCTTTATTTTCAGAACCCTGTTAAGTGCGGGAACTGCGAGAACTCCAATTTTGCATTAGAAAACATGCATGTTCATATAAAACATGTATGTTTTCTTACATACACCTTAATACACA
>LBNU01010638.1:181724-194358 GCA_014162995.1 Artemisia annua
AAAAAAAAAAAAAAAAAAAAAAAAAAAAAAAAAAAAAAAAAAAAAAAAAAAAAAAAAAGTTACAAAAAAAAAAGAAAAAAAAAAGAAAAAAGAAAAAAAAAAAGCTGCCAACAAGTACAAAATTCACCTCGCCGGGGAAGTGAGGAGGTGCGAAGTGGCGAACGACGGCGAGGGGGGCGGTGTGGTGGCGAGGCTCGGCGAGCACGGCGAGGTGGTGTTCGTTGCTGCACCTAATGCTCTTAGAAAGTGTGACATGATGTATAATGTTTATGAAGAAAATAATCTAATATAAACTAATTGTAGGTCGATCTATGACTTGAAGGTCAAATAAACACGTAACAAAACTTAAAGGTGTTTTATTCAGATGAATAATTCATTACATATAATTGTTTTCACTATATGCTATTCTCAAGTCATTATGTTAATCTTCATTTCATAAGAATCCATAGGCTAATAATTGATATGTTTCGGGGAAACATTGAAGTTGGTTATTGTGACACATGCATTTTATATGTGGGTCTTAATTAATAACGTCTTGAAAATAATGCCTTCATGAAGAGCATTAATAAGGGTTGCAAACTTCAATGGTGTTTCATCCAAATGTAACTAAACTATATGCCAATATGTTGACCTCCTGAGTCCAGACTTTAGTTTTATTCGTTTAATACCAATAGCAATATTTTATAAAGAAAAACCCATGACCCATTGTCTCTAATGTCGAAACTTCAAAGGCCAACTGAGTAAACACAATAAATTAAATCTAATCACGGAAAAAAAGATAGGATTTGAAACTTATTCAATAAAAATATTAAGTTCAAATGATATATATAGTCCATGAGATGAGTGTCTTTTTTAGGCATTAAATCAAAACAAACTTGGTTCATAAATCGACAAATTATCCAAGCCATTACTTGCATGAATACATCACAACAAAAATTTGCTTGCGAAATTTTGTTGAACAAGTTATCAACCTAATTAGCAAATTTAAAGTGTCTGAAAAATTACTAAGTTTAATCATCAAAAACTGCACATTTGGTAAATGCATATTATTTCTACAAAACATTAACGTTGGACCTCTGCAGTAAACAATCCACAAAGAGACGCCGATAGTAAATATATACCCTTTATGGGAAGAGTATGGTTCCATCGAATAGGTCATCAACTGGTAAAGGTGACTATAGTGACCGTAGAGATTCTTAAGTAGTTCATTTATATGATAGTCTTTAAATTCAGGTTAAAATATGTAACAAAGTCTCTCATAACGTGCAATAAATCGTTTAATTGTGGGGTTTTCAGTCCACCCCTGAAGGGTCTTCTCCACATACTAAAATTAATCGACCAAATGTCGTACACCAAAGTTATAAAAAGTGTTTACACATTCATTATATTATATGTCATGTATCGTATAGCTAGCGTACTTTTGTAGCTTGATGCACATGCAAACATAAGACGAAGAAGGAATTTATTTTCTAAGTAATTGTTTCTTAAGAGTAATAAGGCTTTATTGTTAATTGTGTTATGTTTATTTATCTGATTTTTTAGACAGTCTATGTTGTTTGGGTTCCACAAATGTTTTGGTTAGTTGTATAGTAGTTTGATTTATCCCAAAATGATCAGATGTAGAAACAGTAGGGCTTCAGTGACACTGTATAAAGTATGAGGGGCAAATTAGCAATAATTTACAGCAAATATTAATCTCGATCGAGAATCATTTCATATAATTTGCCAGCTTCCATTCCTCTTAATATTCTTCTATTTCCAAATTCCCATGACAAGATTCCTTCTTCTTGATTCTTTAATTTCTGATAATATAATTTTTTTAGGGTTTCATGCAATTTCAAATTTCATTTTCAGTTTAGAAAATAGATCATGATTTCCTTATAAAAAACGCAAAAAGGATTACTCGACAGTCCCAAACAAATTACCTTCATCCATGGGCGGAGACAGGAGGGGACACGTGCCCCCTAGCGAAAAAAAATATCATAATGTAAAGTTTCTAAAATATTTGATTTTTCTTTTGTAATTTACTCCATCTAAAAACCAATTTGTAGTATAGTTTTTAAAATTTATCAAAGTGTGCTCCCTCGAGCAAAACTTTCTGATTTGCCCCTGGCTTCATCATAGTATTACCCGTCATATATATATTTTTTTCTTTTCATTTTTTCATACAATCTAATTGAGTCAACGTAAAAAACAGGGGAGGCCCGGAGGGGGTGCAAACCCGATTCCCGCACAGGGCACATTTTCGAATGGGGCACAAATTTTTGGTAATTTTTTAAACTGTGAAGAGCTAATCAACCAATTTGTTATGAAGAATACTAGGAGAACTTCACGAATCATCGGTTAACTACTATTGTAACAGAGCTAACAGAGCAATTAAGCTCGATTAAAGCACCTATGATTATTAATTAACTGAGCATGAGCTTAAGCTTGAGCTTGAAAATGATTAATAGAGGCCCGGGTTGAATTTCAGTTTTCTAAATAAGCAAAATGAGTTGACGTTGTATCAGCTCCACTTAGCTCAGTTACATCCATATACTGTAGTACATTATTACGTGGGCTTTTATCTATGTAGTGAAATAGCATGATATATATGACTTGCCTTTGAATTCAAGGCAGTTAAATACTAATTTGCCAACAGCTAAATGAAATATTTATTCAAAAGCTACATGTTTATAATATATATAGGTGTTGCACATTATGTACGTGTTTGCTGATGAGACGAGTAGATCAACATCATGATGTTACGTAATTGCTATGAAAGGGGTTTTGTTTGAAAACTAGTGTTTACCAACAATATTGTGCTAGTTACTTTGTTTTTAAGGCACATCATTTCAAGATTCTTAGCATCTATTCAAAGTTAGTTACAAAAACACACACATGTACAATATTACAAAAATAGTTCTAGCTGATTGCAATTTACCTACCAACCCTTGAAAATAACCTCACACAACCCTGCATTGCGTAAGATTCATATAACTCATTACTGAGTATTTAAATTATCAGTCAATCATTTTTTTATTTTATTTTATTTTTTCTTTTTTTGGTAAAAAGGTTTCCCCGGTAAATTATCAGTCAGTTATTTCATCTAGTTTACAAATAGTCAAATACTATAGTAGCTAGCTGCAATATGTCTTAACAAAGATAAATCTAACATACTCCATAATTAATGTAGTTAGTATTTATGATATTACATTTCTTCACAAAAAATGGGTGAACATAAGCTTTTGTAGCATATAAGATACTTATTACCATAAATGGAAATCTGGTTAGTGATTGAACAACAAACTTAATAATAGTCTTTTTCATTGCTTGTACCTTGGTCATCATTTATGTCTTCTTCTTTTTTAAGATCATTTTGACGACAATATTTAAAGGATTGAGGTGTCATGTTGGCTGAAAGTTATAACGTAATACACCAAATAATAAACCACAATTTTTTTTAACAAGATTATAATTAACCCCTTGTTAACAGAAATATTTTTTTGTAATTACGTAAAACATGCATGTCGATCTTGACCTCTAAGTTTTAAAAATATGTTTGCCTTAGTCAAAATAAAACCAAATTCATTAATATAAAAACAATCAACGTGACTTGTGCTTTATATATCTTTCGTCATGGTATATATAATTAGAAGTCTTGTCTTCAATTCTCGTTCAAACTTGTTGAACTTTGAAGCAAAATCTAAACTATATATATTCATGAATATTGCCGTGGATATACATGTATAAATTGTTAGATAATAGGATTTGGTGGTCAACTTTTGTTTTTAACGAGAGTGATCTTTAACAGCTAAAACAATTTGACGAGGAAGGAAAAATATGGTTGATTGAAGGCAACTTAACATTTTTGTTTGTTTTGACGGCAAGGGTTTAAGGTTCATGCATTAACTACTGAAAACGAAATCTTAGTAATAAACAAATAGTTTAGTTCATAAGATTGGTATGTCTCTCATATGATTGTTTAAGTTTGAAGCACAGCTGCACAGTTGGTGCGTTTGTTTTTCCTTTTATTTGGCTAACTAGGTGAGGGGTTTCACCCTCATTTTATGTATTTAAACGTTTTTTAGTAATTTACCAGAGGCATGTTTACCCCTTTACCAAAAAAATAAAGCAAAAATAACTGGGATCCCTCCGGATCACCGACAAGTAGCCGATAACCGAAAGATAGCAATTTTTGTAAGTGAATCTTACCTAAAGCTTGATACCATCTAAGATAGCAAATAAATATATTATAGATTGTGTTTTTGAGTGATTACATAATTATGAGATTTCATGTGTAATTATAGTAGAACATTACTTAACAAATAAACTAATAAAACCCTAAACTTAATTGACCATAAACCTTTAGACTTGAGTTTTAACCTATCATCTAACATAAATAAACTAATTGAAAATGTATATTATTAGAAAAAGTTTGACTTAAAATTGTGTTTCACGTTTGGATGGGCAAATAGATATTTGCATTTTAAGAGAAAGGTAAAAATGCTAAAATGTAAAACTCTTTTGAATCTATGGCTTTGAGTCCTTGATTATAGTTTAAAATGTATTTCATGAAATTTAAATTTTTTAAATTCTTTAATCTTTTATATAATAAAAGAATTACATCATTTCGGAGTGTTTTTGTAAAACCCTTCTCATTGAAAAAAAAAATTAGACCAATAGGAGAGCTTGATTTTGCCACGTAGGCGAAATCAAGCAATATGATTGGTCAATAGAAAGTCAAAATTAAATTGATTTTGGTCAAACTTAATAAATTTGGTGGAGAAATTTGGTTAAGAAAAAAAATACATAAAAATATAGGTGTCAAATTTATGAAAACAAAAACTTAAAAAAAGAGGAAGTAATTAATAAAACTTTAGTGGTTGAATTTTAAATAAATTATATGGAGCTAAGTGTAAAATTACAAGTTTCCATGTTTTTTAATAACTTTAGAAAAAACACAAATAACCCCTTACACTTTATACCCCTTATACTTTATAATATTAACTTTGTTTAAAATTACATGAGTATTAGTATTAGTTTTTAGACTTTCATCCATTAGAATATTTTTTTAAATAAGGACTCATGTTATTCTATTTAAAAGTTTAATTTATGCGTACACGGGTTTGAATATTAAATACGGCTAAATTATTAGTAACGGGAATATAAATATCAAATGGTAAGCACGAGTTACTGTGATATGAAAATAAATATACGCGATTCTACTTATAACAACGACTCATGAAATTGGTATTTAAAATTTATATATGAATATCCATAAAAACATTTTAAATACTTTACGGAGCATATTTTAACTTCATTAACGCTCATTATGTGCTACTAAATTCGCACATTTTGTAAAACATGATATCAATAGTTAAAGTTAAACAATAACATCAACATCAACCTCAGCATGTCTGTCAGTTATAAACGTTATACAAAGCTAATTTACTCATTTTGACAAGTGATATGCTCTATTAGGCTGCACCTTCTATTTTTTATTACTTTAGCGGAAAGTGTATTGTGCGCGTTGTTAAGTCCAAAAGAAATGAAGGAAAAAAAAGTGTACGTTTTGTGCCAATATTTTGAGTATTAGCTGATTGATGTTTCTTTCAGGATGTTTTATATACCAGTTGGTCCTTATGCGTTGTTTATTCGAACTTGACACATTAACAGACTGGGAATACAAGTTCATCACCAAGTATGCTAAAGTAGGAACCATAAAAACCCCCGAAACTACACCTGATGCATCAACTACGGATTTACTTTAAAGGTTACTTAGAACATATATTTGATATAATAATTTGTTTATATGGTATATGTGTTTATTGAATTTTAAAATCAAGTTGTCTCTTGAATTTTCGTATACTTAAACGGCTAACTCACATAATCCCAAGTTAACGTTATATAAATGCCTTTGTCTTAGGCACTGATATGTGTTGCATTAACCTTATTCCTAAGTTGCAACAAAAAAACAAATCTCACAAGTATTTGATGAGTTAATTGCTTTTGAATTTGTTGTAATATAGAATAATGATGATCTAGAAAGAGATGTAACTAATATGTCTCATTCACTTGAAAATCTGCTGCGAAAAGAATGAGCCGGTTTACTAAAGTAGGACTTGCTTAAGTTATTGGAGTTTGGGACTGTTATTTTCTACTAATTATACTAAGTTTTTAAAGGGTTTTGAGACCGTCTTAATAGTTAGATTTAGTGCTGATTAGGATTGTTTTAATGGCTGTCTTAATAGTTATTCAAGGTGTTTGGGACTGTTTTTAATAGCTGAATTGATGGGTGCTTGAAACTGCCTTGATAGCTGAATTCAAGGGTGTTTGAGACTATTTCAATTGCAAATTTTAGGGGTGCTTGGAACTGTAATAATAGCCGAATACAGGGGTGTTCCGACTATTTTTAATAGGCATTGTTATTGCAAAATAAATTTGACTTATACTAAATTAATAGATGTAAAGTTCAAAATATTATAAGACAATATATTTGATATTAAATACATGATAAAAATTTTATGTCAAAACCCCGTGCGTGCACGGGTATTATAACTAGTTCAATAAATATGATGTTTAGGTACACACGTAGCTAAATTATTGCAACTTTTTCATTTGAATATAATCCCCTCGTATAGTTATTTCTCAAAGAAATCTTGTGTACCTAATACGAGAAAAACGATCAAATTATATTGTGGTGGTTGGAGCATGTGTAGCTAATAATTTGGTATATTATTAACAACCAAATATGAATTTGAACATGGAATAATAGGTTAAACATTATTCAAATTAACATGATTAGTTATGATAGAAAAGAATTATTGAAAGTCAAAAGAATGATAAGAGAGACCACAAATTATGGTATGATTCAATTTGCAACCATGAAATATGGTGCTCAGCTCATCATCATCATCAATGGTCTTTTGGATCCCTGAAATTTAATACTCATTAATGCCTTATTTGTTTTTCTGAATCGTTTCATTTGGTTGCTTCTCCTTCCCCACGTGGTCACGTAATATTATATCCTATTTAAGGGCACTTTCGTCTTTTCACCACTTCACCCGATTTATTATGAGGCTACTATACCCCTCATTCTATTCTTTCAAACACATACACAACAAATACACTCACATATATTGTGAGAGAGATTATACAAACCAAACCAAACAAACGTATCTTCTATATACTTTCAACGAACTTTTTTAAAAACGTCGTCTGTCTGTGATGACGGCAGGATGGATGAAATCCTTACAATGCAAAGCGAAAGCAGCAGACGACGTCGTAGAAAGCCACCACCTTCATATCCTTCCACCATCTTCAAGCTGTAGGAAAAGCTTCCATGACATCATTGACACTACTAAACCTAGAAAACAACCTTTAGCGACAGTCGACTACCAACCGTCACGAAAACCTAAACCTAAACCTAAACCTAAAACACCCGTTACAAGAAAACCCGAAAACCATGCATCGTTTAACGTTAGAAGACCATCGGATTCTTATGTTCCGGCGTTGACTGACCTGCCGGAAGGGCACCCGTCACGTAATGTGGTTGAGATTATATTCCATACAAGCTGGTCGTCACCTAAAGTGTTCTCGGGTCGGATAGAAATGGTGTTCAAGGTCCAGAACTTGCCCAGAACCGTGACCCGGTTCGAGGAGTATCGTGAAATGGTGAAATCCGGTTCAAATGTAGATAACGATGGGCCGCGTGAAGACCACGCGCGGTGTGTTGCGGATGGGAATGAGGTCATGAGGTTTCAGTGCTTGGGTTCTACTTCTAGTAACGGCGGCGCGTGTGACGGCGCGTGGTCGTTTCAGTTCGGGAAAGGGGCGGCGCTGTGCACGTTTTCCGGCAGTGGGGTGGCGCATGAGAGCGCCGGCGGTGGTAGGGGGCGGAAGGCGATGTTGGTGTGCCGGGTCATAGCGGGTCGGGTCAGGAAGTATGACCCGGTTTATGATAATGGACGAGTTGGGTATGACTCAGTGAGTGGGGAAAATGGCGAGTTGCTTGTATTTGATTCTCGTGCTGTGTTGCCTTGTTNAAGAAAAACAAGAACAAAAAAAAAAAAAATGAAATTACTATAAGATTTTGGAAAAGTAAATTTAACATTTTCTTTCTTTTAGGCCTCATTTATTGTATGCTTTTGACAATCTATATAAATATAATGATGGAACACATTTGGGTTTGTTATTCGTTTGTTTTATAGTATTGAAATAAATTTAACATTTTCCATTGAATGAATCAGATTCATAGTGAAGCACATTCTTGGAGATCAGAGGGGGCAGGGTGTGGGCACGTGACCTTCTAGCGAAGTAAATTATAGTACAAATTTTAAAAATATCTCGCTAGTTTTGTAACTTGCCCTTTTAACGAACTAATTTGTAGCATAATTTTTAAAAATTATCAAAGTTTGTCCCTCGAACATAATTTTCTGGCTCAGACTTCAGTGAAGCACATACTAATTTTTTGTTAAAACAATGTTCATTTTCGGAATAAAAGTTACCAAAGCAAGGACATTTGTAATCTTTGTTTTGCATAACATACAAATTGTTGTTGAAATATATGCTTCAATGTTTGTGCTATTTTAGAGTAACATTGTAAGCATAGACAACACTGCATATAGATTGAACCCAAACAAGAAAGGGTCCCCTCTTGTAGTCTTATGGTTGTTACTTGAAACACAATTTGACATATCATGTGTTGGTATAATTCATCATATTATTGCATATTGGAATAAACCTTCAGAGTTCAGATACATAATTATTGTTAGTTATATTGGATTTTTGTGGTGTTTTTGTTTTGGGACAAGCTTTTTCACATGTTTTGTTTTATGAACAATAAAACTCTGTCGGTAAATACTGCCATGACAGTTGTATAAATTTAAGTCTCGGTTTAAATTGCATAGGATGCAATAAGTTATTTCTTTCTAACTGAAACAATGTTAGAGAAAATTAACTGCATTTATCACTAAAGATATAGGCTATGTTTGGCGACAGGTAGCAGTAAGCAGTAGCAATAAGCAGTAAGCTGTAGCAGTAAGCACTAGCAGTAAGCATTAGTTGCTTGTTTAAAAAACGTGTTTGGTAACGTAGCTGTAGTTGTAATTATAAAATGTAAAATTACTAAAAAGGGCATATACTTATGAATGAATGTTATTTTTTAAGGGTAAATTGGTAATATTAAAAGTAAAACGCTAGCGGTATATTGGAAAGCTTCTTTAAGAAGCATTAAGATTGCAAGCTTTTGAGGTGTTGTTAAATGCTAGCAGCAGTGTTGCCAAACAAGCATTAAGACTGGAACGCTTGTCGCTTGTCGCTTACCGCTCTTAAACGCTTCCAAAAAGGTGTTGCCAAACATGACCATATATGTATTTAATGTTAACCGAGCGTTGCAATATGCTTGTCACTTTGCCGTATTATTCGCTCAATAAATTTCAAATTTCATCTTCTTAGATTAACTTGTTCCTAATAATTTAATTTATGTCTCACTTGTTGAAGCAGCAACAACAACAAAAACAGCGGAAACCAATCCCGTATGAGCGAGGTATGAGGCGGTAAAAACGTAGACAGATCATACCCCTAACCTTGGGTATAGCCGAGGGTAAAGAGACTGCTTTCAGAAAGACCTTCGGCAACAAATCCTAATCACTTGTTGAAGCATGATATATATACCATTTTTGGACCAGAGGTTATAGCTTTTCGTAGTCAATTGTTCACTTGTAAGACGTACTATACTATGTTTGAATTTATTATATACACATACGTAAATGAAGAAAATTTTTTTGTTATTTTTATTCAAGTTACTTGAATTTTCGAATAATTTTATAGTACACTGTTTTCTTGTAGAGTTCAATTTTTGTTTAAATAGTGTAAGAAATAAATGAAGTTCTATATATAGGCAGTTGGGAGTTCCCCGTCGTCATAAACTCATCCGTAACTGGAATAGTCATAGATAGTAATAGTATACTCGATTGCTACTCTAGTCTTATCTTTTGGTGCCTAAGATAAGTAAATGCTCTCTAGCTAAGACGGTCATACATGTTGATACCGTATCTTTAAACTCCCATACTACTCCACAAGATAGTCTGAAAACAAAGTTTATAGATTTATTTGAGAATTTTACTAATAAGATATTGAAATGAACTCGTTCAAAAGAAAAAGATATTGATATGAAGGCATTGGAATAAAAATCGGATAAACGACGAATGAAGTTTTCTATATATACGTTACTCGTGTAGAGTGAGTCTTTGACCAAACGAGTCCCTCCACCATTTCTCATTTCGGGTGCTAAAAGGTGCATCATAGTGGCGCTAAGGTGCCGCTAAAGCGTGAGGCATGACCTTCACGTTACGCAATAGAAAAAGGCGTCGGCTTTAGGCATTGCATGAGATGAGGCTTGAAAAGGCGCGCTAAGGTGTGAGGCGTAGTACCCTTTTTGAATTCAACTATGATGAAAAATGATTTTTTGAAATAATTGAAGAAGGTTAAATGCAAGGATAGTTTCTTAACTTAATTCCTCATGTATAACACTTTTTTATAAACTCGATATATATGAAATATAATATAATATATAAATCTATAAATATATTCATATTTTGTGTCGCTTGTTCATGTTTTAGAAAACGCTATACATAGCTTCTAAGGCATGAGGATTTGTCATGTCGTCATGTCACGCCTTACGTTATTTATAACCTTAATCTCATTATATATATAACATTTATCAAATATATATATATATATATATATATATATATATATATATATATATATATATATATATATATATATATATATATATATATATATATATATATATATATATATTTTACTATTTATAAACTATTCAATGAAATTTGTGATTAGTTTTCTTTACATGTTAGTCTTTAGGTCTTCTGTAGTAAAAACCATTATTAGTCTTCGGTGATTAGTTTTCTTTACAATGTTAGTCTTTAGGGTTTTTTTGTTAGTTATCCCATTAGTTATTCAGTTCCACTGTCAGTCCTTGGATTATTTTTTTACATTATTAATCCCTAGCATGTATAGTCTTTAGATTTTCTTTATTAGTCCTTCTGTTAGTTATTGAGTTTTGGTGGTTAATTTTCTTTACATGTTAGTCCCTATATATTCTTTGTTAGTCCTTCCATCATTCAGTTCCCACTGTCAGTCCCTGGAATTTTTTTTCACATTATTAGTCCCTAAAATGTAGGGCTGAGCAACGGGTCAAACTCAAGACGAACCGGCAAAGGAAAACGTGAACCGAGAAATAGCTATCAAAACCGAAACCGAACCGATTAAGGTTGGTTTGGTTTGGTTTAGCTTGGATCGGTTTATCTATTCGAACAAAAAAAAATGCATTTTGACCTGATCCGAAACCGAACCAACCGACAAAAACCGAAATATTTATACAAAACCGAACTGAGCAAAGTCAGTTCGGTTCGGTTCAGCCCTGTTTCGGTCGGTTTGTCCGTTCGGGTGATTTTGCTCACCCATACTAAAATGTATGGTCTTTAGGTTTTCTTTGTTAGTCATTCTGTTACTTATTGGGTTTTAGTGGTTAGTTTTCTTTACATGTTAGTCCTAAGATTTTCTTTGTTAGTTCTTCCCTTAGTCATTTATGTAAAAGAACAAGAATCGGTTTCCGGAGGACGAGGTTGATTGAAATATGTGAGATCCATGTTAGTTTTTAGAGAGAGAAAGTAGAGAGAGAAAGGTGAAAAGAAAACACAATGTCTTAGATTTAAATAATGAGTGTTACACAATGATTTTCCACACCCCTCATGGAGAGTCATGAGGGGTATTTATAGGCTCATCACACTATTACTTTGCCCCGTTTACATAAGTAGTCTCTACGGGTGCAACTTACTACAAATCGAGTTCAATTCACTTGTGTGACGTTATCTTTATAAAAGAGCGAGGCTAAAAATTTAGTTTTCATTGTCAGTTTCTGCATTATTTGTATTACATTATTGGTCCCTAAAATGTATAGTCCTTAGGTTTTCTCTGTTAGCCCTTCCATTAGCCGTGGGGTTTTAGTCGTTAGTCTTTGATTTTTTTTGAGAAATAAATACTATATTTTGTTTACGTAAAAGTTTAATAAAATTATTTTATGTAATTTGTTTATCATTAGTTTATTGTTAAGGCTAATAGCTTGCTAATTAACCCATACTTATGAGAGTGTTTATGCATTTTTAGTTTTTTATGAACAGTAAATTTCCATTATCAGTCCCAAATTATTTTTACATTGTTATAGTCCTTAAACTATATAAATTTTGACGTAAGTGTGCTACCTTATTGTATTTAAATGATGTAATGTTTTTATTTTAATATATAATTTTATTTAACATAAAAAAAGTGTGTTTGCCCGGATGAACTTAGAAACCCGGGTTATAAGGTAGCGTGTGTTACATCGATATGTACTTATCATAAAAATGCATTTATTTAATTTAGTCATATCAAAATTATTTTCGTCATAACGCGGGGGCCAAAGTTACTCGTTTTTCACATAATCAAAACACAAAGTCTTTTAAGTCGTTAAATACACGAACATTTAGGGTGCTTAAGTTGGAGGATTTTTTTTTTTTTTTTTTTTTTTTTTTTTTTTTTTTTTTTTTTTTTTTTTTTTTTTTTTTTTTTTTTTTTTGAGGAGGGG
>LBNU01010639.1:20779-31808 GCA_014162995.1 Artemisia annua
AAAAAAAAAAAAAAAAAAAAAAAAAAAAAAAAAAAAAAAAAAAAAAAAAAAAAATTTAGTTAAAGCTTACCTTTGGGGGCGGTGTGTTAACATTTTTGAGTTAAAGCTTAACTCACAAAAAATATCACCCTTCACGTAGTGTTAAAGCTTTAACGTGGGGTTATAATGCAGCTTTAACTTTTTTTTTTTGAGGGGGAGGGTATTGTTAACTTGGGGCGTAACTCGAAAATGTTAAAGTTTAACGCAGGGAGAGGTGAAGACACCGAATGCTCAAGGTTGGGGCAAAAGGTATTAGTTTATTGAAACTTGGGTGATTAAATATATTTTTTTTTTATTTATCTACTATTTTATTGAAGCTTCGGTGGTAAAATGTTTTTTTATTTAACTTTACTCGAGGCCACGCCCCATAATATATAGAGGGAATGGAACTGAAATATATCTCCAAACTTCATCCTACTAGTTTCAAAACTTCTACTCATCTATCTCAACATGGCCAATGACTGCAGAATTTGTGGAGCATATTTTACCTTTTTATTTCTCCTATTAGTCCTTCTATGTCTCTATACATCTCCTAATCTCCCGCAGTTCTCAATCGAAGAATTCTCAGTTCCAGCGTTTAACAAAACGTCAGATCATGTGGCCGGCGACATCCACTTTGACCTTAAACTTAGAAACATGAACAAAGCGATCGGTCTTTATTACGATGACCCTTTAAGCATCGCTTTCTCTTATTACCCACTCGAACAACCATACCAAAAATATGCATGGGTTAGCATTTTTCCATCATTTTATCAAGGTAATGGCAAGACTAAACATATCAAAGCATCCCTAACACAAACACAAACCGAAGCCATCATGGTTGATGATATCGATCATGAGCCAATAGAGACTATAAAACCATTTTACAAAGGTAACGACACCAGCAAACATGCTAGAAAACTCCTCAGGAACCCTGCGATGGTTGTCGAGAAAGAAGTTACGACAGAGGTGCTAAGTTTTAGGATTAACTTGATCGTTACTTGTAGGTTCAAGCTGTTGTGGGACTCATCTACACATCAGTTGGAGGTGGGTGCGGATGTGCCGGTTGATGCCAACACCGGAGAGAGGGTTACGAAAGGTAGCATTAAGTTGGTGTAGTGAATCCCGACACTGCAGCTTGAGGAGAGCTGGTGCTGATTCCTCATCGTATTACACCAAAAACAGTATACATCATTTCGTCATGTACCAAATATGTAGTATTTTCTTTTGTGCCTAATGTACTTTTGAGCTTTATTATCGTAAAAATGATATCGCAATGTTGATATGGAACGCATGTTGACATGTTGTCAATAACTCATTTGTACCGTTTCATATTTGTATAATCATTAAGACTAGTATGCAAGCATTTCACGCGCAAGTATCCTTGCACAATATACTTAGTCACGCGCGATTCACGAATTCCAAAACCATTTTAGGTGGTCTGACCACCAACCGGATACCAAGGAAATCGAGCCCCACCATTTCATTTAATCACAATATGAACGTTGCGTTTCAGTAAAAAAAAATAAATAAATAAAAATAAAATAAAAAAAAATAAAAAATCAATATGAACGTTATTATGTTCGTTTGAGTAAAAATAAATAAATAAAATAAAATAAATAAAAAAAATTCATACCATCCCACTTTTATTTCTTTTATAAATACCCACAAATCTCTATTTTTTAAACACAATCTCAAACAACATATATCTCATTCCTTTTATTTTCCAAATGAATTCCGATATGATTATGTTCACCGACTCAGAAGAAGAATGAGAAGTTACAAGTCGGAGATTGAATTTTATTTCAAGATCGTGTCGTTTATTAAAAATAGACGAAAAGCAAATCGCCCGGTGATAAAACGCCTTCATCGAGGTCATTATGGTGCTCATGGACGTTTAGTTGACGCCTATTTTTCTGATATCCGTTCTACGATGAACGTACTTTTTGAAACCTTCATGCCAATTTGGTCGAGCATTTGTCTCGTAATATTTAATTCCAGATTTTAATTTATATTTTTAATTTCTAAGCCTATGTAATGTTTTTAAGTTATGAATAAAAGTTTTCTATTTTGTATATATACGTTTTTTATTTATAGTTTTACGTTTACGTTTTTAATAGTGTAAGTATTATTAAAAAAAAAAAAAAAAAAAAAAAAAAAAAAAAAAAAAAGTTAAGGTGAAGATTGGTTTCCCTTGACTAGGTACGCTTGGCTGGTGGAGTCGCGCCATCACTCCAGCCCAAAAAAGTCGTCGACTCACGGTACCGGTGCTCGCGCAATAGCCTCTTGCGCCGTAACCACCGGCCAGTGCCATAGTGATTTTTTTGGGTGTTGCGTTTATGTGTGTATTTCATGTTTGTGTGTGATTTTTTTTTATTTTATTTATTTATTTTTTTTGTGTGTGCAGGTTTGGCTAAGGAAGAAGACACTTGTGGTGGCTGCTACTTTGTTTAGCTTTAATTGGTGGGCTTGACACACATTAATATTTTGGGCTTTTATAACTTAATCTTTTAGGATAAATGATATATTAGTGTACTTATTAATGTAATGTGTTTTATTTTATTAATGTAACGTGTTTTTTTTTTAATTTAATGAAGTTTATTTTAGTTTAATTAATAGTTACACCCAGAATGTGGTGCCATGGAGACTTTTGCTGACGTGGCAACACTTTTTCTCCACGGCATGAGGGTACCCAATGCTCTAAGAGCCTTGGGTAAGGTAACTCACTGTCAAAAGTTAACACACTGCCACGTTAGCGCCACATCAGCTTTTACCTTTTAACCTTAACTCTTGACTTTCCACCTCGTTAACATAACTTACATTTAACTCACCTTAACTCACTTCCACCCCAATTATTTTCAATTTCAACCCCAAATTTTAACAAACACTTCATTTATTTAAAACATAACATAAATTCTTAAACATATTACAATACGAAATTAAAACATAAATATTACATTACGAAACATATGAAATTTAAAAACATAAATATAACAAACATTTATTCATCGTCGTCGGAACCTTCTCCTTCATTTTGACGTTGAAGACGTCTTCCCCAAACATGCTCCATAAGGTCTTCTCGGAGTTGATTATGCATATCCACGTCGTGTATTTCTTTATGTATGCGACGTTGGGTATCACATCTGTCGATCCACCTGTCTCGGCTAAACCGTGGTGTCGGATCCACCCACATGTCCGGATACTCACGTAGTGCAAACTTTTGATCTTTTAAGATCATATTATGGAAAGTTATGCAAGTATACATTATTCTTTGTAACTTGACAACTTCCATTGCACGTGCCGGTTGTCGTATTATACCCCAACGTCCTTGAAGNGTATCCCCGGGTCGTTTCTCCCAACGAAGGCTAAGACTTGGTTCGTTGGTTCGTGTTCGTGATTCAAGAAATGAATCGTGTCGTGCAGGCTAAGGGAACCCTAAATTTCTACAAATAAAAGCACGTAAATCAAGTAAACACGTAAAGCACGGAAAAGCACGTAAAACACGGAAATTAAAACCTAAATATAAAACGGAATCGAATCCTAAATTCCCGAGCTAATCTCGGGAGAAAACTAAGTTAACTAGGAAAAACCTAAGTACTAAAAGTAAATTCTAGATTCTAAAGGTTTTAAAACGTAAATTTAAACTTTTTATGTATTTAAACTACTTTTTATTACTTTTTATTTATTTATTTTTACTTAAAATTTACTTTTAATAAAATGTAAACTAAATTCAAAAGTTAACTAGAAAAAAATAGAAAACTAAATTTGAAAATTTAAAAATATCCTAAAAGTAAATTAAAATCTAGAAAATATATTTTTTTGTTTTTTTTTATATATTTATTTTAATTAAAAACTAATATTAATTATTATTAATTACTAAAAATACTAAATAAAAGGAAAATAATTTTAAAAAGTACAATTTATTTTTCTAAAATTATAAAACTATCAAAAACTACTTTTAAAACAGAAAAACTATTTTTTTTGGATTTTTATTAATTATTATTAATTAAAAGTAATTAAAAAGTACTTAAATACTAAAATTAAATAAGAAAAATAGCAAAACAACTTGGAAAAATCTGAAAATTTTAGGAAAATTCTAAAATAAGTTAGGGAACCTAGGAAAAATAAGAAAAGCTGATTTGAAACCCTAATAAGCTGTTTGGACACAATAAGCAGTTTGCTAATAAGCTTTAATTAAGCAATTCTTAAGCAAATTCAACCAAGCTTCTACTGAACCTTATACTAACCTAATAGAGTATCAATAAACACAAAAATCACAGAAAAGCACATCAATAAGCTGAAAAAGCACTTATGCAGTTAATAACAAAAACAGTCCTAAGGTACCTACTCTAGAGCTTAATTTTAAGCACCTAATAAGCTAGAAAATGCAACCTAAGGAGGGCAAAATGTAAAACACCTAGGATACTACTCAGAAAACACAAAAGCCCTAATTTGTAACAGCCAATTGAACCCTAATTTGATCCAAGAAAAGTTGGAGAAGTCTGTTATTTGCTGAACTTTTATTTATGGGACAGATTATAAGGACAATTTTTAGCTACTAAATGTTATTGGAAATGATCAAATTAAGTTATTACCTACTGTATACTAGGTGAACTAAACCTAAATGCAATATTATAGCCTAATAACACCTCTAAGCACCTTAATTTTTGCCCTACAGTTGACTGTTCAACACTCCCCTGAACCCAGAACCTGTTGCAATGTTGACTTTCTATTATAACCTTAAAATTGACCTAGGTGAATTTTAAAAGCTTAATCCTACTTAATGGATGCTAGTGATTATATTTGAGCTTAAATAAACTGATCCTAAACACTTATGCAATGGAATGAGCCTAAGAAATTTTAACAGATTCACCACAAATGAGCAGATTTTGAGTTTTTATGGATCTTTGACTTTTTGTGTTATGAAATGCAATTTTATGACTTAAACCTACCTAATCTGACCTAAGGAGTGTAACTATGCAGATACTTAACCCTAAAGATAGCTAGAGACCCTCAAATACCCTTAACCCAAACACTAGTTATTGTAACTGTTTGAACTAAAAGCCTAGGCTAAGTACTTCTAAACCCAATGCAGCTTATAGAAACTTATGTGTGAGCTTAATGCAGACCTAATGAGCACTTATATGTAGGCAATTAGACCTAAGAATACAATATGCAGTGTATGCAAGTTATGAGGCAGTTAAGGAAATTTAAAGACAAATAAGCAGATTCAAAGATAACAAGCTACAAACTATTTATAACTATTACCAAATAAGCTAAATGAGACTAGGATAAAGCTGGAACTAAAGTTATTAAGCTAAAACAAAGAAAGTAAGGAGACTTACTTGGAAAAGAAGGCTGCTAAAGAAAAATGCACAAGGAATTGAAATGAGATAAGTTCAGTGTAGCTATGAATTAGCTAATCTGAGCTTATCAAAGTGGCAATGAGCTTGTAAAAGCTTGTACCACCTCTGGCTTATTCTATTTTTGGTTTTTTTTTTTTTTTTATTTTTTTTTTATTTTTTATGATAAGCTGTACAAAAACTATAAAAGGGCTTATGAGAAATGTAAAAAGGCTTAAGAAAGCTTAAAGGAAAACAGAAAGTAAGAAGCTTTTGAGAAAGAAAGAGCTTATTGGAACTTTAAAAGGTAAAACGGTATTTAGAGAGAAATATAGTAAACAAACTAAATTTTATTGAAAGTGAAAGCTGAATACAAGAAGAACGATTACAAAGAGCTTATAAAAGATTATTAAGAGCTTACTACTACTACTCTATCACTGTTACTGTACTACTCTACAACCATGGAGATAAGACCCTATTTATAGCATCCTTAAGTCGGTTTGAAGCTTGGTGAATGTCCCAGAAGCTTTATCCTCGTCCCTTATCCATATCCCACCTTGAATTCTCTGGAATTTCATTAATCCTTATCTTTGATTCTTTCCAGGTCCTTCCATCATGTTCCATCCAATAGTAGAGCTTAAATTGGCCACGTAGGAATGATTGGATAGGGTCTGACATTTTCTAGAATATGTATCTAGAAGGTACGAGGTTAGGGGTTTGGGTGAATAGCGTTTTTACAGAGGTGGAATGGTGGGGAAGAAGGGTAAGGGTAAACGGGGGAGGGTAAAACGGGGTAGGGTATTTTATTTATTTATTTTTTTTTTATAGTTTTTTTTATTTATGGGTTGGGTAATAAGTTAAGATTTTGGGCTGGTTGGGTAAATGGGCTAGATGGGTTTGGGTGTAAAGTGGATTTGGGTATAAGAGATTTAAGGGATATTGGGTTTATGGTTTTATAAGTTTTAAAGTTTAAAGGTTTATAAGTTTTAGGGAAAAAGTGTAACTTCTGATTTTTAGGGGGACTAATTCTGCCAAGTTTTATAAATTTGTTCTAAGGGCTGAAAATGTCAAGTCTTGAAATCTTGAAGGACCTTGATGTAATATTTTCATATATGAGCTTTTAGGGACCAAATCTGACAAGTCTTTAGAGTTCAGGGACCATTTTTGTAAATTCCTTCAAACTTTGACTGGGGACTATTCTTGAAACTTTAAAATCTTCAGGGGCTTCTCTTGACCATTTGGCTATAAATATTTGCTCTTTTCATTCCCGTGCTCGTTTTTCGTGATTTTGTCCCGGTTTTTATCGTTTTCTCATATTTTCTTACCTGCATGAATAAAAACACAAAAACACATATATTTGGCATTTATTAGCGGGTTTTTGGTCTTTTTGGTCTTAATTTGGTAAAGAAAAGGTATGTGTTTAAGCACATACCAAAATCCCCCAGACTAAGATATTGTCGTGTCCTCACGCAATGTTATGAGCTCACACCTTTGAAATTAAAATCCCTCATCTCTTTTTACTAATTTTGAAAGTAGCAAAACGTTCAAAAGAGACTACTAAATCTTAAATTCCAAAAATGCCCCGATTATCCTTCTTATTATTAATTATCTATATATTTACAACCTAACCTTATTCGGGTGACGGTATGATGACTTTCATTATCCTAAGGATAACTATGAGGATCATCGAGTAGAAACACGACTCATAGAGAAGCGACCTGACGGTTAAAATTCGTCGTCCTTGATTTTTCACAAGTCCCCCCCAGACTAAGCGTAAAACGAAATCATTGTTCTTTTATAAGCATCGATGCTAAAATTATCCATGGAATTTACCTGTGAAAACTCCTTACTCCCATACTCCTATTTTCCTCTAATTATTTTATTTTTGGTGGGAAATTGAATTTCCTCGTTTTTATATTAATTAGTCCGATAAAGGTTTAAAATTTAGACGCTAAGTAGTTTCTAATCCTTCCCTCGAGAATCACTGCCCACAAGAATGAGGTCCACATCAAGGTCTCTGATTTAACACGATTTTGAGGAGTGTCCCTTTTATTGGCGACCGAAACAACTCAACTACGAGTCCAGAGACAGAAGCTTTTATTAGGACCTCCCCGGAGTCAAGGTTTGGTTTTTTTTTCATTATAAGCACAAAACGTATTTACCTCGGCCCTTTATAACAATCACAACATCGGCTGCGAACCGGCAAGATGTGATAGTCTATTATGACCTTGGTTATTTTTCCTCCGCCTTTTATTGGAAGTCTACAACATCGGCTGCGAACCGGCAAGATGCAGAAAACCTTTTTGGCATTGGATTTTTACTATTAAGCACAACATACGTATTTTTATTTTTGCCAAACCCCAAGTCCTACGGCTTTTATAACAATCCCAACATCGGTTGCGAGCCGGCAAGATGGAATAGTCTATTACACCGTAACGCTGGCAGTACCTCCATGTGTACCCAACCCTCATGAGCAAAGACCCTTTTGGCAAGGACTTCGAAACTAAGTTTCGCCAAAATCCCGCACCTTTAATTAAACCTAAATTTCTATTTAAAGGGTGAAACAAGCTTATGGGAGTAAAAAGTCACAAGTACCCTCGATGAAGTGTGTTTTACCATCTTACTTATAATCGAACTCTATCATTTTTCGTTCTTCGCGGATTTTTAATTCGCGAAAGCCTAGCTAGGGAAAACAAGCTAGGGCTCAACACGCCCGGTCAAGTCAGAATTTTTATTCCTACTCTTACCATTAGGAAAGTCATCATGGTGTCAAAACTTATTCTATTTTTGTATTTTTGAAAATTTTTCTCTTTTTTTTGTGTTTTTTCGTTTAAAATTTTTCAAATTTTTCGGAAAATCGGGGTTGCGTGAGTAACGGTAAAAATGCAAGGTAAAAATCGAATCGAAAGATTCACCCCCCCAGACTAAAGTGAAACATTGTCCTCAATGTTTCGAAGGTAAGGGTAACCTACGAGTATCTAAGGCCGTTTATTAAGTATGCCAAATAGATAAACGTTAGTCGAAACGATAAGGATATGAGAAACTTATCGAAGAATGAGACTCGAGTGAAGGAAGAGCAGCATGACGAGCACGAGAGTCTTCATTTTCGGGCAACCTAGACATAAAACACAAGCACGAAACACAAGAAATGGGAAGAGTGGACCCTTCTCATGGTTATTTATTAGTAAAAACTAAAAAGAAAGCGGTAAAAGGATAAGCATGGGGTGCCTCCCACGAAGCGCTTGTTTTTGTTTTCCGAGTCGCCTAGCTTGACTCGGTCCCTAAATTTAGTCATTCGAAGGGAAAGTTTGGAGATCCGGGACTACCTGGGGTGGTATGTCCTCTCCAAAATAATGCTTAAGTCTATGTCCATTTACCTTAAAATTCGGCCCATTTTCTTGAGAAAGCTCGATAGTACCATATGGAAAAACTTGGGCTACGGTAAATGGGCCAGACCAACGGGATTTTAATTTTCCAGAAAAAATCTTTAATCTTGAGTTAAAAAGTAAGACTCGATCTCCAATATTGAAAACACGGTTTTTAATTTTCGAGTCATGAATACGTTTAGTCTTTTCTTTATAAATCAAAGAGTTTTCATAAGCTTGATCTCTTAGTTCGTTCAACTCATTCAATTGTATTTTTCTATGATCTCCCGCGGTCTTGAGGTCGAAGTTGCAATGTTTTAACGCCCAGTAGGCTTTATGCTCGAGCTCGATGGGGAGATGGCACGCTTTTCCATACACCAACTTGTAGGGAGTGCAACCAATCGGAGTCTTATAGGCGGTACGAAAAGCCCAAAGTGCATCATCTAATTTGTCGGCCCACGAGTTTCGGTGTTCACCTACGGTTCTCTCTAGTATACGCTTCAGACCTCGATTTGTAACCTCTACTTGTCCGCTAGTTTGTGGATGATAGGCGGTTGAAAGACGATGGGTCACACCATATTTACTCATTACTTTGGCGAATTGTTCGTTGCAGAAGTGCGTACCACGATCGCTTATGATTGCACGAGGGGTTCCAAATCTAGCGAATAGACTTTTTAAGAACTTAACAACGACTCGGGCATCATTTTTGGGGAGCGCTTTAGCTTCGACCCATTTAGAAAGGTAGTCAACGGCCACGAGTATGTATTTATTGCCTTTTGAAGAAGGGAACGGACCCATAAAATCGATACCCCATACGTCAAATATCTCACATACTTGGATAGCGTTTTGTGGCATTTCATCTTTTTGAGAGATCTTTCCTTGACGTTGGCACGAGTCGCAAGTTTTGACTAAGTCGTGTGCATCTCGATAAATAGTAGGCCAATAGAAACCGGAGTCAAAGACTTTTTTAGCGGTATAGTTGGCACCATGATGGCCACCGGTTGGTCCGTTATGGCATGCCAAGAGTATGTCGGTGGCTTCTTTGCCATGAACACAACGACGAATAACTTGATCGGCACAGACTCGGAATAAATAGGGGTCGTCCCAAAAATAGTGTTTGACATCTTTGAAGAACTTTTTCTTTTGTTGTGTCGTCATCCCTTTACGGATAAAATTCCCCGCATGGTAGTTAGCGAAATCGGCAAACCATGGGGTACTAGAGTCGTTAGAAATCATCCCTAGAGATTCGAGGGGAAATGTCTCGGTTATTTCTTTCTTATCAAGATCGTTTTGGTGGGGATTTTCTAAACGAGAGAGATGATCGGCTGCTAGGTTCTCGGCTCCCTTTTTATCCTTAATCTCAACATCGAATTCTTGTAATAGGAGAACCCAGCGGAGTAGACGAGGCTTAGCATCATTTTTAGCAAGTAAATATTTTAGAGCCGAATGGTCGGTGTACACTATGGTTTTGGAAAGAACGAGATAGGACCGGAATTTCTCAAAAGCGTAGACAACGGCTAACATCTCTTTTTCCGTAGTTGTGTAGTGAGATTGAGCATCGGTCATCGTTTTGCTAGCATAGTGTATCGGCTGAAAATGTTTTGTTTTGCGTTGCCCGAGGACTGCTCCTATAGCGTAGTCACTAGCGTCACACATGAGTTCGAAAGGCAAGTCCCAGTCGGGTGCAACGAGAATTGGAGCCTCGGTTAATTTTTTCTTAAGAATTGTAAAGGCTTCATGACACTCGGGTGAAAAGAAGAATGGAGTTTCTTTCTCGAGAAGACGGGTCAGGGGCCGGGCGATTTTAGAGAAATCTTGGATGAATCGACGGTAGAAACCGGCATGACCTAGAAAGCTACGAATGCCTCTGACGGTGGTGGGTGGAGGGAGTTTAGCAATAACGTCTACTTTTGCTCTGTCGACCTCGATCCCATTTTTAGAAATTTTATGACCTAAAACGATGCCTTCGTTAACCATAAAATGGCATTTTTCCCAATTAAGCACGAGGTTAGTATCTTCACAACGTTTAAGCATTTTGTCGAGATTGGAAAGGCATGTAGAAAATGAGTTTCCGTAGACCGAAAAATCGTCCATAAAGACTTCCATGGTTTTCTCAATCATGTCATGAAAGATAGCCATCATGCATCGTTGGAATGTTCCGGGAGCGTTACACAACCCGAAAGGCATGCGGCGATAAGCAAAGGTACCGTACGGACATGTAAAAGTGGTCTTTTCTTGATCGGGTGGATCAATCGGAATTTGGAAGTAACCAGAAAAGCCATCGAGAAAACAATAGAATTCATT